>JAJHUR010102895.1:1561-14554 GCA_027495735.1 Lutjanus campechanus
GGGCACTGCAGCACGTTTTCCTGCACAACAGCCACCGTAGATGACACTATAATGTTTTGTTCCCCAGGGGCTTCCAAGAGGGTCACCAGGGGAGAACGGTCGAATTGAGTTTAGTCAGGTCGAGTTGAGTCAGGTAGAGTCCAGTATATGGATTTGTGGTACTGCATACAGCAGCGGTTAGCCCGAGGAGAAAACATGAGTCAGTCAGTCAGTCACCACCTGCACTGCTTAAAGCAATATTGTGTAACTACTCTACCTCAAAATAACAGCTTCAAGATAATGTGGATACTGACTTGTAATTGGGACTCACTCCCACTCTGCACCCAATATGCCTGTTCACTCATTGTGTAGCTTTGGTGGCCAGGTGGCAACAAGTGTGTTATGCTTTATGGTACTAAGTCACACACCACCAACTAAAGCCCTGTTTCATAGACTAGTAATATCCTGTGCAAATCTGATTAAGACCTCAGACAACCAAATCTGAAGAGTGAGGCCACAAGTCCAAGTACAAGTGAGAGGCAGACTGGTCCTAATCCTAACAAAGTTGATCGACCACCACTTGTGACTTCATCACAGTATAACACAACTGGAAGTCATCTAATGCTTTAATGAAATGGTTACAGTTTGAATGTAGGAGTTTGAATGTGATTAGTCATTTTTGAAAGGTTCCATGAAATTGACCTGAAATCAACTGATCATAATGTACTTATTAATGAGAAACAAAAAAAAGCAATATTTTAGGACTCTGTACATGTTCACTTGCATGCATAATGATATATAATTAAGCCCTTTATAGAGATTATCAGGGCTATACAAACATTTCTATTGTCAATTGCAATGTGGAACAATACTGTACAACACAATAAAACAAATCAAGTTATTTCTGTCTCCACTAGAAGGTCAAACTGAAATTAAAATGGATTAAAATTAAAGAGCAACCTTAATTAAAGAGTAACAGAGAAGATGGAGAGGGACCGGAAATTTAAACAGTTTCTTCCATCGATCATTGTGGGGAACGTGAGGTCACTCGCCAACAAGAAGGATGAACTAACAGCTTTGGTAAACAGCAAGTGTGCCTGCGAGGAGTGCTGTCTGCTCTGCTTCACATGCAGTCTGTTGGTGGGTCATAGATAAAAAAGGGAGGTAGGATGTAACCGTCAGGTTAGAAGGACACGCCCTTTGGGTTTCTCTGCATGGTCAAACCAATGACCCTCATTTCCTCATCATGTGCAGAGGATAAATTACTTTTAGAGGTTTCACTCTGCCTCTTCTGTTCCATCTCTGGGCTATGGGCAGGTATGTGGGGTCATGTCAGCATCCTATTTGCATGACGACTGCATTCACACTACACTGAAGTGTCTGTCTATATAGGCTCCATGTTGTCAATGGGTTTCAATGCATCAGCAGCAAATGAGCAGCCAAACTTTCTGTGCAAAATGCACTATTTTTCCACCAACACGATGCATAAGCAGTGCTGTGTGTGTGTGGTGCGTGTGTGTGTGTGTGTGTGTGTGTGAATGAGCAGAGAGTGCCTGTGACTGTGCTCAGGAGCAGAGGGATTTAAATTTAGTAGTAAAGTTGTCTAGTGGCAGTAAATGTACAGTTTGCCCACAAAAAAAATCTGAAGAAGGAGTTCTAAAAGTTCCTGTGTCTTGCTTACCAGCTGCTGCGTAAAGTGAAGTGAGAGTCTGTGGGATTAAACTGAAGCAGAATGAGCTGATCTTGGGCTGATAAGCTTAGCTCAGCACACTGCTCCACCTATCTCAAGAAAGCATTAAATCGAAGGCAACTGGACTTGTTTATATGTCATAGAAGACATTTCGCCTCTCATCCAAGAAGCTTCATCAGTTCATGTGTGTCAGACTAGTCAGAGCTAGTTTAGAACTAGCGTCTAGTCTTCTACGTCTTCTATGACATATAAACAAGTCCAGTTGCCTTTGATTTAATCCTTTCTTGAGATTACAATGACCTGGATGATTGAGCACATTCATGGACACCACTCCACCTAGGTTACAAAATGTGGATAAAGTATGTTTTCAGTGCCTGTATACTGGGCATCATCCTCACGTTTATGGATGTATTGTCGGAAAAATAGACTTGAAGTCTAAATAAACACTTCAGCTCACGTTATGCCTGTCAGACGTAGCCAGGATGTGAGATGCACTGAGCTGGTGCAGACAGCTGCACTCATAAAAATGAATGTATTTCTGATTCACTTGCAGTCAGGACAGGGGGTAATTTTTAATTGATTTTTAGGCTGATTTCTATGCAGTCCAGTTTGTGCTTGGGCGTGTGTACCTCAAGATGGTCGTGCTGAGGTATCAGGCACAAAGATATTTAAGGAGAAGGCCTGACACAGGCTCCTACATTGGATTTTTTTTTAAGGACAGTGATGTTTGTCAAACTGAATACAAAAGGTTTGATTTGATTAAAAAAAAATAGTTTGTACTGCTCATGTTGTCAGGTTGTTGCTGAGAATACTTTTAGACAGCAGAAGTCAGGGTGACAGCTATGTCTGCTTTGTTAGAGCACAGTTGTGGTCCAACTATCACTGCTGAAATGGTTCTACCCAAAGCCACAGGGAGGGAGAGAGACAAAGAGGTGCTGCCAGCCAGTAATTACTTTCTGAGGGCCTATCAGGAGAGGAGAGCAGCACTGATGCATAATACAACACAAATAAGTTCAAACAGAGCAAAGCCCAAATTCTGTCAGCCAAGGTGATTAAGCATGAGCAGGAGAGGCACCAGTGAGGCCATGTTTACATCCATGACAGGAATTTGATGAGGCCATTCACTTTCTTGGAACAAACACACCAGCATGTAGGGATGCATGCACTATATTACCGGCTTTTACCTAAACCAGACTACAATAAACTTTACCCTCTTGAATGAAAGAACACAGACACAACATGGTTTGACATGTCACTGTCAGTGATTGACTCTGGAAGACAACTTCTGGGAAGCAACAGAAACCTACACAGAAATCAAAACAGGTGACCTTTTTCTTTGAAAGTTGTTGTTTGGAAAACCTGAAATTACTTTTGATTTTCTAACAGCTGCGCCCAGAAAGTAAACACAAGAAATAATGAAGAGACGATATGAAATCATACTGGACTGAGGTAAACATTTGTCTGGTGCCATGGATGGTAACAACAATTTGCTTTAGGACTACAATGAAAATAAAATAAGGTCCACACACACTTCAGCTCCCTTAAGTGGCATTTATTGGCAAAACCGCAAGACAAGTCTGAAGAAAAGAATTAGCTTGAAGCATCACTTGTGGATGTAGCAATAAATTGCAGTTAAGGGAAGCTACAATGTTGGTCTCCCCCCAAATAGTCAAGTGCACTATTACTGGTTGATTCCACTAAGTACGGTGCATCTGTGCCACTGTTTTGATCCATCTTACACATGGCTGCAGACCCCACCAGCTGTGTTTCCGAGGCACTTGCACAGATTTTTTTGAACTCGGTCCTTTCCCCCTGCTCTTTGTGCTTCTACCATGGATAAGGTGGTTGGTTGTGTAGTTAAATAGTTTCTTTTCTGACTTTATGATTGCTCCACTGGGTCTTTTATTTTGGAATTTGACCAGATTCCCACTGATTTTTTGGTGTCTGACTTTTTCTAATCTGCTTTGTGTTACATGATGAAGCACGCGTCAGAAGTAGACTTGGTGCATATTTGAAGAGGAGTGGAAAGCCTCTTCCAGGACATCCCAAGGTGCTGGTGGAATCACAAGCTTTGTGTTAAATGGCAGCGATCAGCTCCGGCTGTTGCGGTGTAGCCGTAATGCGACACAGATATACCTGGTGGAATTAAGCCATTAATTGACTATTTGCTTCGCCCGACCTCCAAACAGCAACTGCCCAGAGCTGTCAAGCTTTCCATTTCTCTCCACGTTGAAGGTGTGCACGAGGCTCTGAGAAGAGCGATACTCTGCATTTCATGAGTCTGCACAGTGGTATCTTTTTTGTAGTTTCTCAAAAACTTAAAACACAAGACCACACGTGTAGGGAATGGATTAAACTAACATAAGCTGCAAATGTTAGCATGTCTGGCTAACTAATGTTAGCTTCCTCACTGCAGTAAGTTTACCTCCAGACAAACTTGTTAGATTCCACTATATCTGCATTTGTTCTGTGGGGGTTTGAGGAGGATGTGGGCTGATGCTGAATCAAAGTGGGTCGATGATGATCCATCTCTCTGTTGCTCGCTGTCTCAGGTCTAAGTCAGGTTAGCTTAGCTCTTATCCCAGCTCTCTTCCACAACCGCGGTCCGGCTGGTCTGGCTGGGTGACCCGTCTCAAGGTTTGCTGCACTAATCGAGTCCCTGTGCTTCCTTTTCCCACGTTAATGAGTGTATTTCTGTCATCTATCATGTATCTGCCGTATCTCACCATCTGACATTGCTGAAATGTAAGCTAGCTTTAGCCTCAGTATTTTGGCATTAACGTTATATCATGTACACAGCTATGTAAATGTAAAGGTACCTTTACATTTACACTTTCACAGGGTTCTTGTTTTAAAACGTAGATGTTAGATGGAAACATCAAAATGTCAGACTTCTTGTCCGACTCAAGGAGTTAGCATTAGCTTACATCAGCCAGCTACACTTATGCAATCTGCTTGTGAATCATTATTTTAGCCGACAAAATCCACCATTGCCATCTAGAAATGAGAAGTTGCTTTCATTTACTTCTCAAAGGATTAATTCACCTTGTGTTCTAACAATTACTCTAAATTTTGATATTAAATCTGCCACCATTATCACTGTAAACTGCATAAATGCAGTGCGAAAATGGAAAGCTTGGCAGGTTTAGTAACAGTAATTAAGGAAGGTGGCACTTAGCAAAGGGTCAGTTGGTGAGAAGAATCTTAGTGAACCATGTTTTCATTTATTCGTTAGTCCCACTGCTGCTAACTGTAGCTGCCATTAGTTAGTTAGCTCAGTTAATATTACCAAGGTGATGTAGAGGATTCTGACTCTGGGGACGATGAGGACACGGTGGATTCAGCCAGGGGACATGACACATGAGGTGGTTAAGGAGCGAGTTTTGCAAGTTAATTACTAAGCACACATCATCTGTCGTATTGATAAGTCTGTGAGTATTTGTTTTTGTGAAGTTGGAAGTTATTTACTCTTGTGTTTTTAACATCAAAACTTTTGTAAGATTATACTGTGTTAAAATCAATGATCAGTCTCCTCACTGGTTGCTTGACACTTTCAGAATCATTGCTGCTTTTGCTGTTAGCATTTCACAGACAGCCTGCTTTGTACCCCAAAAATATGTATATAAATGTGGTGGGACTACCCTAGTAGTGCAGAAGGATGGGTAGAGTGAATGCAGCCTGGGCCTGACTCCTCCCTTGTCCCAACCCCCTAATCAGAGCCAGGCAATATAGGGCACCTGCAGGCCTTTGTTCTCCCTCTTTTCCTGCCTCATGCCCTGTCCCTGCTGTGGCTGCTAATGTTTGCTCGCACCAGGTATGTGCCAAATGTTGCCTTTTTTGTGTACAATTGTACCTGTATTCTAGTTGTTTAGCATGTATAATGTGTTGGCTGGTTAGGTACCGGGTTGACTTCCCTCCTGCCCTGCTGTATCCATTAAAGCCCAGACCTTGAGGTGGTGAGTAAGGTGGTTCATCAGTTTTATTATGAAGTGTGGTGAGCCCAGCTAATTGTGTTTTCTGCCCATGTTTCAGGTCCTCCTGCCCCTTTTTACCACTTTGCCCTTTGGTTTGCTTTGCTTTGCCTGTGTTCCTTTTTGCTTTGCTTTTTGTTTTGCTTTGCCCTTTGTTCTGCTTTGATCTTCGGTTACTTGTTGCTTTAATTATCGTTAATTATTGATTTGTGATTTAGTTTTTCCTAGTTTTTTTTTAATCATTTTGTTATAGTAGCTTGTAGTGTATAGTTGGTTTAGAGTTATTTTGTATTTGTTCAGCCAACTGGGATACTATTTGGATACACGTTTGTTTGTTTTCTTAATTATTTTCTGCGAGTTTTCTTTATTTCAGGAGCGAGAGCCATACTGGTGAGAGGCTAGGCACCTGTGGTGAGGTCCCTTCACGTTGGTGTGAGTTGTTGCACTGGGACACCATAGACTGCACCATTTTTGTGTATAAGGATTGCTGTGTTGTGTTGTGAGCACAGTTGTTAGTGGTAACACCCCTAGGCACTCCTCTGAGTAGTCTGCCTCTCCTGAGTGGCCTCAGCTCAGTTTCTTAGTTTCTTTAGTTTTGCTTAGGTTGGGCTGAGTATTTAACTATTCACTTTTAGAATTTATATCAAGGCCTCTTTTAAAACATATTGTAATAAACTAATTTTATCTACTGTTATTTTTGGTTCTTTTGTCTATTAATAATCTTCTTTTTCAGCAGCTCCAGCCCCTGCTTATTTGCTTTGATTATTTTGTTTAATAAAAATTTCTGTTTTAATTGAGTACACGTCTCAGCCTGTTATCAGTAATGAACCTGTGTGCCTTGCATCTACCCTATACACCTTATTCAAGGTGCTTAAAGTATTTCCTGGGGTCAAATTCCCCAGGTGGCGTTTGGCATATTCTCTATTCTTCCCTTATGTCACAATAAGTCCGTACCTACCTACACACCACCACCCCTCGCCTACATAAATAATTTAATCATAAATGTGCAATGACATGTTGACTACAGGGTTGAACTGATGACTACTGGTCAACTATGCAAAGCAGAGCAGCACTCAAAGTTTTTTTTTTTTTAATCCTCCACTGGTGACACCCTTGTTCCAGACTATTCAAGTTTTGTTTCCCAGTTTTGGAGAGATTACCGTTACGCTGTGGGCCAGAGACATGAAGGCCTTGAGTGTCATAGCTGTGTTGGCTGGCAGTAAGTGCAAAGGTAAAAGATGGGGCTGCTTTTATATAATGAGCTTTGTGTGTTGTCTTTCTACCAGCCATCTCAGCCCTGATATTATATGTGATCAATTATTTATTGTTTATAAAAAGAAGGGGAGGAAACATTAGTCACAAAAGTGACACAAGGCAAATGTAATACAGCTGGTTCTTTGCCCCACATTTCTCTTGCTTTCCTCTCACCAACCCACTCCACAGCCACCCTAAGGCTAATGCAATGATCCAAGGAAGTAGAACTGCAACCATAAATCTATTAATCAGTCCATCAAAAGAAAAATTAAGTGACAGTCAGTTTGAGTTACATGGGAGCTATAGGAGGCTCAGCTCCTCAGCTTTGAGGTGGAGCTCTGAAACATCACCCAGTTTCAAAATAGATTACTAGTGTTTTCAACCACTGGTTAAGGAAAAAATATAAAATTTGCAGCCCTAGTTTGGAGAGGTGACTGTGATATCAATGATTAAAAGTAACTAATACTCTGAGAAGTTTTTGCAACGAATACTTTGTATTTTTACTTAAGTATATTTCTCACCCTGTGCTGCAGGAAACTGAAGATGATCCTTCCTCACAATTCTCCAACACCTCAACAATGAATTGATCAATTATGAAAATGCTTATATACTTATTGACAATAAAAACAATTATTAGTTGCAGTTCTACAAGACAGTGTACATAAACACGACAATAGAGACAAAACCAGAAGACAACAACATCAACAAAACTACACAGTAGAACCTGTCCATTCATCCTGATACCATCCCCCAACCCAGGAGTCCCATAACCATTATAAACATTCAGACACAAAAGAATTAAATATTTTCCCTCAATCATTCATGATTATATCTACATGAGTCAATAAATAGATAAAAATGAATATACATAAAGTATATGTCTATGAATGTATATATTAAGTAACCAATATATACAGTATGTATAATATTTCAAGTAAGTAAACTGCTGCTATCATGAACTTCATTCATCACATTTTGAAAAAGTTGTATCTGTAAAAACTTCAGTTCCCAACTTAGATTCATCAGACAAACAGCTGCTGACAGAATCTGAAGAGAAACACTTTCTCCATCATCTTAAAATAACAAACTGTGTTCACTATGTCATCTTAGATTATAATTTCATTAAACATCCTGGTTCTGGGGGCACGGCAGAACTGGAGCTGCAAAACAACAAGCCTAAATGTGAAATGTCATTATTGATTAGGCCAAATGTATTTCATAACAGCAGCAGGAGAAGATCGGCAGGAATGTATTAAAAAGAGAAAATGTTATCAACTAGAGCTGAAACGTTAAAAAACAAAAAACAAATCTGGACTTCCTTTATCATTCTAGGCCCTATATAATATAAGTTTATTGCATAAACAGGAGCTCACTGAAGCTGAACAGAAATGTGAACTGCTACTGGGCCTTGACATCTGGGCAAGTGGCAAGTTTGAAAGCTCCAGAACATCTGCATCTAGTGGTGCAAGTTGATACATTGTTGCTGAATTAGACAAAAGTTGCAAACTGATATAAAAACTGGCCAACCTGTCATTGATTGTCCTGTCAGCATCTGTTTCACCTGTAATTGTCCATTGTGTCCACTGTAATGTGTAAACTGTTAAGACTCTGTGCATCCCTGTCTTTAGAGAAAGAGAAAAACTACTAGGGAAGGTTTTGAGTTACAGCAAGTACTTACTATGTTAGTTACCTAAAGTCTTAAAAAGAGACATGAACCCTGTTTTTGTTTGACTCATCCATCCACCTCACCTCCTCCATGTGCAGACTGTCTTGTTCTTCATACTACGTCACCTGACTCTGACTGCACAACAACATTACAGATGGACCCAGAAATGACAGCTTCATAGTTGGAGGCATAGAGTCTCTGACCAACTGAGCTGTTGTATTTAACATGTTGGGAGTGAGAACAGGCTGGTAAAACACTGCAGTCACAGGGAGATGGTCGTGGTAATTTCAGGATGGTGGATTCAGTTAATTGTTAATAAGTGTCTCAATCATTGCAGACTTTCTCTGCATTAAACCAGATCAGGATCTTTCTCTAACTTTAACCAAGAGCTGATATCCAGATTTGGTGGAAAACTAACGAAATGCATTGTCAGCAAACACTGAATGATACAGGGCTGCTCTCTCACATCCTACATCTCTGGAAAACTAAACAACTTAGTGTTATAATGTTGATTGATTATTATTCATCACACTGTCACACTGTAGCTACAGACTAACCCAGTGAAAATTTAATAAGAGAAAAGTAAAGACATGGGCTGATGAATTTGGTGAGATTTACATCCACAAAATAACTGAAAGTAAAGCAGAAATCATTTCAACATCAGATTAAAGGGATAGCTCACACAATAATGAAAATTTGGTCATTATCTACTCGCCTTTGAATATCGGGTTTAGTTTTTTAGTCCAAAAACACTGCAGGAGTTTCTCAGCAAAATGGTGTTGCAGAATCTCCCAAACAATGGAAGTGAATGGTGACCAGTTTTCAAATGGAAACAACAATATGTATGCACAGTGACGCACACCATGACATCGTGTACATACCTGGTAGTCAACCATCTCACTGACCTGTGATTGGCTGAAGTGTCCTGTCACAGATATATTTTCTAAAGCCTGAAAACAAGAGCCAAGATGAGGAGCAGAAGTCTTTCTCAGACCACTTGAATTACATTTAAATCAGGAGAGACAAGTGAATGAAATAAAGACAAAGTTTATTATAACAGATGATGTTGAGATAATAAAGTCAGAAGACAAAAAGTTTTTGGTGCTAAAGGGGGATTTGTAGTCGAGGGACGTCTTCCCCAAGCAGTGGCAGAGATGAACCCCCCCAATGGAGTCCAGATCTGCTGGTGGTGGGTGAGACTGGGAGGCTGATGAGGCTGATGATCTGCAAAAACTGGGCAGTGATGAGGAGGTGGAGGGTCGCCTAAGAGAAAATTATATTTAAAAAGACTGCAGAAAGATGATAGTCTAACAATGAAGTTGTGCTGCTGTGCTATTGGACAGATGTGACCAGCTGATTAGAACAGCTGATAACACAAGTAAGCATGCATAAGAACAGTGGAAGGCAGAATGAAAGACAAACAAACTATAGGCATGAGCATGCAAAAGGATAGTCTTCCGACTCAACTTCCTCTATAGCTTCATTATGCTTAAAGCTTATAATGGAACTTTTGCCCAGTGACGCCCAGAATAAACTGCCTCCCCCAACTTTAAAAGAGGGGAGTCTGTGGCTGCCTCTGTGAGGACAGAAGCTCAGACCCAGTGAGATGCTAGGTGGCGTTGAGGTTACATGTGCATGCATGTGTAAATTCACTGTTGCTTAGTGCCACTTCAATAATGCATACACAAAGCCAGCACCTGAGCTGACCTCAGATACCTCTTCACTCAGCAGTCTGTGTCTGTGTTGGAGCTGAGCTCCTGCTACAGTATGTCTGTCTGTTTTTGTCCAGGTGCTTTTTGTTTGATTCTTAATCTGATGGGGATGCAGGTCAGTGCTGTCCTGAGGAAGACTATCAGGGGCTTTTTAAAAACAGCTTTCTGTCCCCCTGCCTTGGCAAGGCATTACAGAGATGGATGTGAGTAATAGCAGAGGTTACTGCGCCGGGCGTTGTCCTGTGAGATTACTGGGCTGAGATCCAGACAGCACAGAGGGAGTTTGCTGCCTCCTCTGAACAAACCTCAGTTACACTGTATAATAAAGCCCACCATTTACTGTATAATTTCACCACATGAATCAGGTACCAATAAAATACCAGTTCCAGGAGGCAACTGGACTTTGCTTTAGGTCAAGCAAAGCCCAACTGCACCGCCCTTCTAAGTTTCTGCTGCCTGCAAAACTTTCCATTCTTGCACTACATTTATGCAGTTTGGTAACAGTGGCAGATTTAACACGAGGTCTTTAACTAAACTAAAAGAAGTAAACAAAAGCAGCTTTTCATTTCCGGCTGACAATGGTGGATTTTGTCGACTAAAATAACTCACAAACAGATTTCAGAAGTGTAGCTGGCTGATGTAAGCTACGCACGTGGTATACTGTAATGCTAAAAGACTGAGGGTAAAGCTAGCTTACATCTCAGCAAACACTGGTCGGATGGTGAAATTCAGCAGGTATATGTACGTGATAGATGACAGAAATACACTGATTAACCTGGGGAAAGGAAGCACAGATTAGTGCAGTGGACCTTGAGATGGGTCACCCAGCCAGACCACGATTGCAGAGGAGAGCTGGGATAAGAGCTAAGCTAACCTGGCATAGACTGGTCACAGTGAGCCAGAGAGAGATGCATCGTTGTCAACCCACTTTGATTCTGCACCAGCCCACATCCTCCTCCTCAAACCCCCACAGAACAAATGCAGATGCAGTGGGATCTAACTAGAGGTCGAAAGGTCAATTGCCTATGATAGCTCCAAGTGAGCACTATGACTATACCATTATTTTTTAGGAGGGAGTCTGGAGAGTTTGGCAAAAGCAATAAAACAGCTGTTTCTGGTTGACAAAAAGTATCCAACCATCAGTGGCAAAAATAAGCAAACAAGCAAGCATCACCTGTCCTGCACACTCTGCTAGTGTGCTCTGGTGAAGTTGCTGACAGCACTTCACCTGTACTCCATTTCTGTCACTCTTCTCTGCTTCCATCAGTTAGTTTTGTGGTTTGTGGTGATTTAGAGACTCTGTTTGAAAAGTTTGCAGCCTTTACATGCTGCTGCATTGCTCGCTGTACAATGATGCAGAAAAAAAAAAGTTTACCAAACACTCATTCCACCTTCTCTCAACGGTTAAAGGGATAGTCCACCCAAAAATGAAAATTCAGTCATTATCTAGTCACCCTCATGCCAACTGATGGTCCACAAAACATTGCCGGAGTTTCACAGAAAAAAACAGCACACACTGTCACAGCACACACACCCAGTTCAGACAGTGTGCATGCACACATTAACATGACTCTAAGCTGGGGCGCCTGGGTAGTTCAGTTGGTAGAGCGTGCGGTCCATGTACAGAAGCTGTGAGTCCTCTTTGAGTTTGACTCCCACCTGCGGCCCTCTGCTGCATGTCATCCCCCGCTCTCTCTCCCCCTGTCCTGTCATATCTTCAGCTGTCCTTTCTATTAAAGGCATATACATACATATATATACTGTATATATATGTATATACACACACACACACATATATATATATACTGTATATATATATACACATATATAAAAATCTCAAAGCTAAGGATCTTCAGTGAAGATTCAGGCTAAAAACATGGTGTAAATGACGTCTTTGCTTGAAGACGGCTTGACTGAGGGGTATACTATGAAGTGAGATTAATGGGTTAGCGAGCTGTGTTGAGTCTAAATCCAGGCTTTTCAGTGTCATGAAGGTGTCTCTCTTTTAACCTCGTTAGATCTCCATGGTAACTTATGCTAAACTCATAACCTGGTCTGGAGCAGGTTATGTTCTGAGTTACAGATTAAATCGGCTGTAAAAAGCGCCGCTCTTTAACTAATTATTGTCCTAACGAGGTTGTTAATGAGCGATACACATTATAAACTGAGGGAAGACATTAAAAATGAAAAGTTGCTGAGCTGTATGTTGTATGTCACAGCAGCACAAGCTGTGCATCGCGCTGTCATGGTAACCTCCATTTGATGATGCAGGGTCACATGCTCTACATGGTTATCATCTTCTCACTACAGAGAGAGAGAGAGAGAGAGAGAGAGAGCACACTATCTCCTGCATTGGCACTGAACATTAGGCAACACATGTAAATTGTAAGCTCTGGTCCTGCAAGGCAGTGCAGTGGGCAGCATGCATCACCATATGAAGTCATTAATGTAGACCACATTTACCTCAGGCAGAACCAGGACCAGGGCAGTCATTAAGGATCCCAACAGCCTCGTCCAACCGCTGCAGCCAAACACCTCCACAGTCATGAGGCCCACAGAGGCTCAGAATCAGTATCTCTCCTCAGACCGCAAGGATCCTTAATATGGATTCTGCCACCGGGCTACATGCTGCCAACTACAGCAACATGAGCTGCACAGGAGATCAGCAATCCTCACAGGTGCTTTTACACATACCTGCAACCTGTCCAGATTTAATCACAG
>JAJHUR010102896.1:1009-28525 GCA_027495735.1 Lutjanus campechanus
TTTGGTATCCAGCTTTAAATGTGACTTTTTGTAAAACAAGTTTCTTTGGATACAAACTAACATTAAATGCTACGGATTGAGGCAGCAATAGACCAGCAACTGACTGTCTTCTGCCAGGGGAAATTACTGTCTGATGGCAAAGTAAAGAGGCTGTTTTCATTCACAAGTTGTCCAATACTGATGTTTTGTCACCGTGCCATGGCAACTAATACAGATACACAAGGTACTAGTTAGTCGCTGTATCCACCACACTGAGCTTTCAAGTGACTTCAATGTAAGCTCATTCTTTCACAAGGGATTATGGGAGTTGTTTTTCTTCATTGTTAAACCACCATTGCTGATGAAGATCTGTCTGACAGTCCGAAATCATGTTCAAGAGCGAGGTAATGTATTAAAGTTTCAATCACGTTACGTTTAGTCATGTTCCATGACTTCCTTCTTCCTTATTCTCTGACGTGTCCGACATATCTCGCGTTATATGGACACGGACGTTATAGCGACTAGCAGCTGTTTCCTTGAATACATTATGGATTTATCTGGATTTGACCATTGTTGGAAAACATCTGGGATAATATAAAGTGCACAACTCAACAAAATATCGAACATATGTGTTGTGTTTATATACATTTTAATACAAAAATGTTGCATATTATTGTTTTAAATTAAAATATTTGAATTTGGTATAAAAACTATTTCTAGTAGTTTTTAGATTCTTGCTGTTATGTACATAAGAGCCTAAATTAAATAAGGCTTTTGTGGATTTGTGTTTCCAGAGGCTTTAATGTCAGATGTGGCTCTGTTCTGATGAGATGTACGTTAATGCCAGGTGGACAGGGGCTTTAACAGGTAAGGGCAATTTTTGGTGGGAGCTTATGTTTGTCCTTTCAGATTTATTAGATAGGATATAGCAGAGGTGAAGTGGGGGAGGTGTAGCCGATTGGATGCACTGGAGACACTGTGGGTGCGCGCTGCATCGACAGCAAGATGCCTCCTAAGGACGTGCGGTTAAAGTGGGCGCCGGAGGACGGAGAAACGGGCAGGGGGATGAAGAGGAGAACAGGTGCTGCGTGCGGAGGCCGGGGGAGGGAGGACGGAGCTGTGAGCGGGGTGTGAGGTGAAAGGGTGAGGGTGGCAGTGCTGTCGACACAGTTGCAAGAGGAGAGTGAAAGGGAGAGGAATGGATGGAAGGAGGGTGAGAGGAGCGGTGCGCAAGTCCAAGAGCCTCACTGGGTTCACGATCCTTTCCTTTCCTTTCCTTTCCTTTCCTTTCCTTTCCACTTCACTTCACTTCACTTCTCTCCACACTAGGACATTTTGCACAACGGCAGCTTCAGGGGGAATATGAAATTTGAGGAGTATCAAGTAGGTGGCAGATGTGGTAAAGAGGCCATCATAGGTGAGTTCATCCTTCACCGGACCAAAAGCTCTAAGTTTAGACTTTAAAAAAAAACTCTCATATAATAATTTCATTCAGGTAAATTGGAGTGAATCTCCGGTGTCTAAATTAATGGCAGCAAATATCGACTGTTGCCGAATTTTAACATTTTAAAAAGCCGTACCTCACCACTAACCCTACAGCCAGCTCTTAGTCATAAAAAAAAACAATCATTTTCTGCCAAAAGTTAGTACAGTTTGTGCTTTTCACAAAGTGGAAAGGGCTCAGCTGGGAAAAGATGATGTCATGCATTTCTGTGCACCAATCAGGATTTAGCCATTTCTGAATCAGAGTTGACAGTTATGAGGTTGTCTGCTTCTGTTTCCAGACCACAGTTAATCAAATCCACCGACTCCACCGAGTGCCATTCAGCCTTTGTAAATAGTTGTATAAAGTCCCAAGTGACTTGAACAGAGTGAGATGTCAGAGAAACATTTGAAACGTTCAAATATTTGATGGAAAACTCGTGTTATTAACTTGCTGAATGGTAGATCTGCAAAGACTATTACGGTAATCGAATTATTTTGATAAGCGATTAATCCATTTGAGTCATTTTTTAAGAAAGAAAAGTCCAAATTTTATGATTGCAACTTTTTAAAATGTGAATACAAACTGAATATATTTGGGTTGTGGACAAAACAAGGCATTGAGGACGTCACCTTGGGCTTTGGGAAACACTGATTAACATTTTTCACAATTTTAGCTATTGATCAGTTATTCAAGAAAATAATTGTTAGTTGCAGTCTTTCTGAATAAAGTTTAAAATTTAATTCAACTTTATTTGTATGTCACCAAATCATAACAGAGTTTTCTCAGGGGCACTTTTCATATAAAGCAGCTTTGGACCGTACTCTTCCTAAATCCAGCAGTTCCCACCAAGAGCAAGCACTGAGGTGACTGTAGTGAGGAAAAACTTCTTTTTAAAATGCAGAAATCTCAAGGAGATCCAGAGAGTATTTATGGATTTATGGAAGGTCCGCTGAAGGAGGCTATAGAGTTGCTTCACTCATGTTAGGGACTAAAAATCAGACTGTCTCTGCCCCTGCTGCACTGATTTTTTACAGATTTCTTGCTTTAATCTGTTTCCTGCAAGTCCCACAACATTGTGGAACTGCAGTACTAAGTTGCTGGAGTGCCCCTTCAATGTTACAGAGAAAATCTTAAGATCTGAAACCACATCATCAGGAGCTTTAAACTTCAACCGTTGTTCCGATCCGAGACTACAACCCAGCTCCAGGTCAACTTGCTGTAGTGATGACCCACAAAAAGACCTATTTCTTTTTTTAATAAATAAAAAAAGCATCCTCTTTCAGAAGAACTAAATTACACTTTTTTTCTCACAAGGACAACAAGTACAAGAACACACACACACACATGCACACACACACATGTTCAGACTGGGACATCAAGACAATGTTTTTGCGCCCCTGCTGGTTTTCACTGGCGGCGACAAGCACCTGTGTGTTGTGTGCAACAAAGGTTCCTAGCAACAGTCGTCGAGGAGAGACATCGTCAGGATGCACACCTGTTTGATCTGCCGGGACCCTCTGTGATAAGTGGCCCCGGTAACCATGGCGACCAGGATATGGGATGGATCCATGTGGTGCTATTGAATGGCCTTGGATTATAAACACACATACATACGGAGACACACAAGGACGCACACACACACACACACAAACTTATGAAACACAAATCATGCTCGAAGAAGTACATGCGCGCACTGTGAGAAACGGCACACAAAGAACAAAAATTCACACAAACCCACTAAAGCCGTACGTCACCTCAGAGCATGCCCGGTTTCACACCTGCGTGCAGACCCGTAACAGACTTCACACGTGGAGAAACGTGCAAAAAAAACAGTCTAACATTCAGAAAAATAACCCACGAAATACACACACGTAGGCTCGCTCCAAACATTCCAATCAGAGAAACAGCACAATGCAGTGTGTAGAGGAAAACGAGGCGGCAGATGGCCAACATGCTGACAGTTACTCACAGTGTGCAGGTGGACGAGGAAGCGCTTTGCCTCTCGCTAAAGAACTCTGCATCGACCTTGGAGTGAAAAATGTGAATCGTTAACTGCAGTAGTCATTCACACAAAAATAGACGCACAAATCTGCACGCAGGAATACATAATTGTCTGCGCTGTTGCATTTTGTATGGACTGAAAGGCCCGATAGAAATGTGAGTATTTAAATGCAATCAAATGTGAACAATGCTGCTCTGTGAGCTTTTCCTCCACATTCCTGTGAATGTGAATAGTTACCAATTAAGACGTGTGAAACTAACTGCTGTTCTGCTCTGTGCTTGTCTATATGTACTCACTCACTCACGTTCAGTGTGCCAGGTCTGATGCATTGAAATGTAAATGAAGCATCTGTGTTGTTTGTATTAAAATCACTTTACATATAGAGATATAATACCTCTGTACAGCCCTGTGCTGCTCTGCACAAACATTGTATTAAAGAAGCATGTGAACCAATTAATAGACTTACTACAGCTGTATAGTATTTATGACGTAAGATAAGGAAATTAATCAGCAGATCTTTAATTATATTTCCCTCAGGAAATACCGGACAACTATGTTAAATTAAATGTAATTTTAAGGTGCTGCAAAGGTCGACTTAATTTTTTTTTCCCACAAATAAATTATAGAGTTGAGAGATCAAAAACTAAACAATTTAACAAAAAGCAAGGGACATCATTCTCGTTACGGTTTTAGGGGAGACTGGGGGCAACTTTAACCTGCATAAATCATAGACTACATGAAATACACTTGTCATCTCTTGGTATAAAGACACACTTAAGATATACTTTCACTAATAAGAACACGACTACAATATCAAATTTAATGCAAGAAGTCAGAGTGGGGTAATGGCATGTGCAAAATAAATGCCACCACTCTACTTATGTTTCTGATTGGAGAAACTGAGTGTGTTACAAATGCCCCACGTTACAATGGCTCCCGGTCTCCCCTCCAATCAAAGCAGCTAGTTGTTCGTACCATGGCAACACAGTACACAGAAGCTCTCATGTGCATGAAGCAGATCTAGTCTCTGACCTTCCAGTTTTCGAGCATGATCCTTTATTTGCATTAATGTGTATTTTCCTTTATGCTGACAGTCCTTTGTCAGCGCCATTGAAATGAATCCTTTCTTATCGTTGTGCAGAGGGGCGAGCCTGACAGCTCAGATGTTATAGTCTGTCAAAGAACAGACAGACAGACAGCCTCATCTTCTATTCTGCAAGCCAATCATGACTCACAACCTGCATGTCATGAGGACCGAGCAGCTCAGGCTAAACAGCAGTGCGTCTTTCTGCTCCACTTTAAACAACACACACATTTTCTCAGCGTGGGGAAAGAAAGAAAAAAGAAAAAAGAAAAAACACAATGAGTGTGACTTCGACCATCATCTTCAATCAGTCAGTCAACACCAGTGAGCACTTTGCCCTGTGTTTCTTGTAGAAAGAGGGAGAATAACAGCAAAGGTGCAACAGCTGGGGATCAAATGCCAGATGAGATGAGGAGATCTACCAACCCGGGCTGATCTGCACAGTCTGACAGGCGAAACTGTCAACCAGCCGCTGGCTCAGAATTGTGATCTGGGTTATCAGCTTAGTGCTCGTTAGTCCATTATGATACTCCACACTAGTTTTTGCACTGTGAGTCTTGTGCTCACTGCTGGTTTTTTTTTTCTCCAAACAGTCTTAATTAGGATGTTCGACCACCTGTCATTCCAGTTTATTTAATTTATTCACCTTTCAGAGTTCAGTGAATATTTCTTTAGTCACTGTTGCCAAGAAGAGATTTTAACTGACAAAAAAAAAAACAATCACCTGGAAAAAAAATAAACAGCCAGTTTTCACATGTTCTCAAATCTCAGGAAGAACATGCGCTCGACTTATTTCACCGGTTAAATTTCATGCTGTGGGTCTTATTAAAGTTATTGTTGATGAAACTAAAATTGTCACCGACACAATAACAGGACAAGATAATGACTCCACCTGCAGCAACTTTATTAAAGCTTCTCCTTCTTCTGTGGTGGTGACGGTCTAGTAGCGCTTGTTCTTATGCACAAGAAGTGATGAGATATATATATTTATACTTTTTTCACCCACGTCAAACAGGGTAGAGACATAACGACAACACTGATGAGAAGAATTTGATTTATTCTAATCTGACGTGGCGCGCTGTTGCGAGTTAGCTGATGAATCTTAGCTCCGAGCTAAAATTGAGACTAATTGATGGGTAAATATCATGATATTAGAATGTCAAAATGACTTTTACGTTTACTATTAACAGTTTTATATAATACAAGGGTAGAAAGTCTATTGAATATTACAATATTAGCTGCTGGATGGAAGGCAGCTGAAGCAGCTAAAGTGAAGAAACCTGCGCTGTAGCTCTCAAGCTACTTGGGCAAACAATGCTTTGTTGGCAGTGATAACTGACCTTTTTTCACAGCAGCCATACTGATATGAAATAATTAAATAAATCACCTATGATACTAATTAAGGCCCCGTTCCATTTAGTGTAGCAGAGCCTTTCCAGTGAGCCAGCTGACTGAGTTTTGACATGAATGGAACTGAACCTTAATTAGTATCACCGGTAACACCTGTGTTTACTCGACTATTTAATCTGAAAATGCTCGCAGTGACAAAAAGGTTTGTAAAATGTAAGGACAACACTAACATGCAAAGCTACGTAACCAGTGCACTTTTCCTTGGTTAATGTTTCTTTAGGTCCTCACTAATGCACAGGACAAGGTGTGTTCACGTCTGTAGCTTAGACAAGGAGAATAATGAGAAGTAAGGACAAACGAGACGTTAGCAAGAAAGCTAACATGTGGTGTTGTTCAAACTCTGTGACTCTTAGCTCTTAGCTGCTAACTGTGTCCAAAATCACTCCCTATTTACTATACGGTGCACTGCCACTACATTTACACTATGCCATTTTACCTGAGTGTCTGAATTCTGAGCCTGAAATTTATTCACTATATAGTAAATCTCCCCACAGTGTAGTAAAGAAGTAAAAAAGAGCCTAATAAATAGGGATGATGACAATTAATCGATGGTTTTTGAGAACTTGATTAATGAAATACAGATTAACTGAACTATTATTAAATATAGATCTGAAATAAAGCAGTTTTTACGAGCGTTCTCTGCATGTTATCTGATGTACAAGTATATGTGTTTAATATGTGCACCTTGTCTACACACACACGTCTTTTTATGTTTAATAATGCTGTCAGGAATGTGCAACTTGTTCCCCCTGATTGAGGGAGAAAAAGCATTTGGTATTCTCTGGAATAAGAACTTTTTTTCTTTTTTAAAAAAAATAACGATTAATTGATCATTAATCTTACCAATGATCGATTAAGGAAACTGCTTATGATTTTTCAACCCTACAAATAATGCAATGCATTCATATAGATGAGAAAATTATCATGTTATGACAACGCCTGTAAATGATGCCTATGATTTCTAAATCTCTAACGTCTCAGTTTACTGCAGAGTAAACTACTGAGTGTTTGTTGTGTAGAGAGAAGGAATGATTGAATGAAGGAGAGATTTTGGACACATAGAGTGTGATTCATTCTAGAACATTGACCTAACTGGACTTCAAACAAAATGATTTGATTGGCTGTTTAAAAAGTAGGTTGTAATCTATGTAAATGGGGAACTAATGCCTTCTGACTGTTGCTGCAAAGAGAGCAACTAAAAATTACATATACATTTATAGTCTTAGTGTTCTGTTCAAACCTGTAAGATGTCTTAATAAATGAATAAATAAAACCTATCCTTGTTTTTGACTGCATGATTTAACCACCATAAGGCAGCTCCACAAACCCTGACAAGCCTGTTGCTCCAGGACTCCCGCTCCGTCCCTCCTCCCTCCTCCTAATATTTGTTCTCTTTTCTCTCCCATCCTCAAGTGACCCCCTTTACCACTGCCACCTCCCTCACCTCTCCATCCCTGCCCCCTCTCCTCTCCTCCGAATGAAAAGGCCACATCAAACAATGGATTTAGCCTGCTCCCTAAGTAGATGAGGGGAAGGGAAACAACGGAGGAAGATGGAGAAACGAAGCTGAGATACAAGAGGGTGAGGACGGAGGGGGTGGGGTGGGGTGGGGGGGTGGTAGGTGTGTGTTGGAGAAGAAGGTGGGAGAGTGGAGGAGGGGAATGTGAGGACCCGGTGTGGAAAGACACGGTGGCGGAGGATGGATAGAGTGGTATCGAATATAGAATTTGACGTAAACCTTCAGATCTTTTACACCAAACTACATAAACAAAATGTGTAATTTTAGACAGCGAGTGGCACACATTCTCATTCACTCATGTTCTGCTCCCCCTGCATTTTCATTTTCGCTGACTTAATATATTCCCATTTTATTTTAATCTGTGTTTTCATTAGTCGTATATAATACAACAATTAATCGATTCATCGATTATTAACTGATTATAAAAAATTAAATCGCCAACTATTCTGATCATCAATTAATCGTTTTGAGTTTTTTAATTGAAAACTGTCCAAAATGGCGTCAGCTTCTCAAATGTGAACACTGTCTGGTTCGTTTAGTCCTCGGTGACAGTAAACTCTTTGTGTTTTGGACAAAACAAGACATTTGAGGACGTCAGGTTGAGCTTTGGACAACAGTGATCAACATTTTTCACCATTTTTGGATATTTTACGGACCAAACCAGTAATCGATTAGATAATCATTAATCATTAATCGATGATGAAAATAATCAAAAAGACATTTTGCACATTTAGCACTAACATTTACAGAGCCCCCTAGTTGAAAATGTAATGAATGAAAATGATCTGATACCATGGATACTGTTGTGCTACATTCTATTCTTCATTTCTTTTTAATTGATTTCTTTTTAATCTTTATCTCTCTATGTTTAGTGTGTTGTTTGGTATAAAAAAAATCAATCACATTGCGATTACTTTGACAGATATTACGACTGCGATATGATTCACGATTAGTGGGAATGATCACTTCTGCATCATCTTCATTTTCACTGGAAAAAACTATTAAAATCACGATGATGTGACGTGTTGCGGTCTGTACCCAACAAACATGTTTTATTTATCACATCTGGAGAACTCTGAAGATTTGGGGGTGAGAACATCTCTGCAGCACTACAGTACTTCATTATGATGCTGTTTTGTCACACGTTTCCTGCGTCATGTTTGGATATTTCACTCGGCAATATTGTAACTGTGCAGCTCTGTTGTACGCACTGATCTATTAATTTATTAATAACGATTAAGGCAAATAAAAGAAAGACAAGGAAAAGAAAGTTAACGTTTTTTGTCCTATTCATATTCATTCTCAAATTTCCTCTTCCATATCCTATTTTTTGTCTCTGAAACCACCAAATTTCCCCACAGAGAATCACAGAAATGTAATCAAATCATGTGCACAGTGTGTCACTCTCATCACAGGTAGCTGAGCAGCACTCGCACAGATGAAGCTGATGTTTTTTCCAGGCAGCACTGAAGAAGAGCCACACAAGGCCACACCAGAGGAACAGGGACACCTTGTTTTCACGGCTTTACAAAGAGGCTTTTTGAAGTCGGATTGAAAGAGATCTGAAGCTGTAATAACTTTGCCGGGAGGGCGGAGAATCAATCCAGATCCTGCCTCAGCTGGGGTGGAACTGATGCAATGTCAGCCACTTCTGCTGAAGGGAGGGGAGCAGGGGAGCAACAGGAGGAGAGGAGGAGGCAGGCGGGACGGAAGTGCGGGAGGGAGCACGGAGGTCAGAGAGGAACTGAGGGTGCAGGAGTAGGAGGAGGAGGAGGAGGAAGGAGGAGGAGGAGGAGGAAGCAGAAGGTGCAGGGTGGAGAGCGGGGGAGCGATGGCGGAGAGAGTCTCCCACCAGCGCTGTCACAACCACACGCTTGGCTGCTGTTGCCGCTGATTGTGATTGCTGTTCAAACAAGGCCGACAGCTGCCACAAACATCTCCTGCTTAATATGACACACATGTACGCTCACCTATGGACACACACACACATGAACACACACACACACACACACACACACACACACACTGATATTGCTCAAATGTCAGTCTTGCTTTGCCCTGCTTTATGGCACCCTGTTATCTTTCTTTCTTGTTCTTGCTCACTGATAAGACTGCGGCTGCTGTGATTGCCCTCTGCTCCCTGTAAAGTATGACAGCTCAATCACTCATCAAATCAAGATGTTCCCTCGTCGCCATGGAATACCCGAGTCCTCCATCACACACTTTCTCTGCTTGTCAGCGCCTGGCGTCCTGTATTTCCCAGCACTGAGGATTTTCCCTCAACTAAAGAATAACATAATCATAACCACCTTCAGCATTATTAAAGAAAAAATGTGCAAATCTTCAAATCTGGGCACTCATTTTCTGTTCTTACAAATAGGAAAGGATATTTTCACCACTGTAGAAATTACTGTTTACCATTTGTTTTAAATTAAAAAGTTAAAACCAGGCCGCCCTCAAATTTTCATCTCGACTGGATCTGAAAAGTTGGGGGTAATTTTGTGGTGATTCGAAACAAATTAACTTTTCTAATGAACTAATTCAATCGTACTTGAGAAAACACGTTCAATAAGCCTGAGATATTAAGTCGAACCAACAACTGTTCAGTCACACTGATGATCACTGCAAACAAATTTGATTTCATTTCCATTTTCTCAGTTTGAAAAGTCAGTTCTTCCAGCTGCAGCTGCTCTCGTTGGAGCTACTTTGTTCCAGCACTGGCACAAAGACAATAAGTGAAACAGCTCCCGATGAATTTGTTAAATTTTTAAGATTTTAATACCAACCTTAATCATGTTTGCAGTGTTTTCATAATTGTGAAAACTATGACTCATCTTAAAGTGAGACACACAGCAAGTTTTCATCATATATGTTGGCCTGAACGGTACATTCATTAGACTCATCATTTCACGTTAAGAGACTTCAAGTTAAGTTGAAGTTTGTTTAACCTGACTGAATAAATTTTGTATATTTATGTGAAGTTAATGAGAAAAGCTTCGTTGATTCCACTAAATTTGTGTTCATGTTTTTACAGTGAACCTGCTGCTGCAACAATCCGTCGATAATCGATTATTCAACTCTAATCAACTGTTAAATTAATTGCGAACTATAATGATGATCGATTAATCGTTTGAGTTACTTTTTTTTAAAGAAAAAAAGTCAATTTTCTCTCATTTCAGCTTCTTAAATGTGAATATTTTCTGGTTTCTTTTGTCTTCTATGACCGTAAAGTGAATATCTTTGGGTTGTGGACAAAACAGGGCATCTGAGGATGTTACCTCGGGCTTTTGGAAACACTGAATGACGCTTTTCCCTATTTTCTGACATTTTATGGGCCAAACAACTAGCTGATTAATCGAGAAAATAATCGCCAGATTATCTGACAATGATAATTAGTTGCGGTCCTGAACTGATTCATTTTAAAGAAATGTTCTAAAAGCAGAATTGTCAAACATTTGATGGTTTTCGCTTCTCAAATACAAGAATTTGCTGCTTGTCCCTGTTCAATATCATTGACTGAACATCACTGGATCGACGACCACTGACTCGAACAAAACAAGACATTTGAAGCTGTCACCCTGGGCACTTCTCACTGGCTTTCAAATGCTTTCCAGACCAAGAAATTAATCTGATTAATGGATTATTTAAAAAAAATCAGTAAAATTCACATTTTATTCAAAGGCTGCTTTCATACAAACAGCTTTAACAGATGAGGAGGCTCATTCCAATCTGTATGCTGTGCATCTACACACACACACAACCAGTAATAACCAGCAGTTTATCTAAAACGCAGCGATCACTCTACTGTACCGAGGGAGCCTGTGTGTTTTGTTTTTTTTGTTGAAACACTGTTGTCTGCAACAGAAGCAAAAAGCCTGCGGTTTCTAGACAATCTGCTAAAGCTGATAATGACTCAGGGCAAAAAGGGATTAGTTATGCATTCACAGCGCGTTCACTCAATAGTATATAATTCTCCACAGATAGCAACAATCGCGACATCATCACAAATGCACTGAGGGCTCTCTGTCTCTGCCTCTCTCTCATGCTTTCCTGCTGTTTTCCCCTCTATTTCTGTCCGTCTCTTGTCATCCTTTCTCCCTGCCTCACACACACACACACACACACACACTCCTCCACAGCAGTTGTACATTATGGAGTGGTAACCAGGCAGCATCTAATTGCAATAATTGGAAGAATGTACCGAGCGGCCTGTTTGAACACCTGTTAGCACTGAATTTCTCTCATGGCTACAGATTGTATGTGCTGTGTCACACCATTTGGTGTGTGTGTGCGTGTGTGTGTGTACATGTGGGTGTATATATGTATCTGTGTGTGAGCCTCAGATTGCGTTACCCCTCCCCTCCCATTGAGGCTCATATAAGGGTGGGGAGGGTGGGGGGGGTTATGTAAATAGGAAATCCTGGCTGAGCTCCAGTTTCCATTTTGACACCTCAGACCCTGCCAGAAGGAGACTGCCTGTCACTGACACATCCCAAGGCGATTCACCCGGAATAATTTGGGACTTTGTCAAAAATGAATAATATGCATGATACATCTTGGCCTTCACACCTCTCATGCTGTCATCACTGGTCTCCTTTAGTGCTTTTGGAGCCTCGTTTCAACTCATTTTACCAGCTGTAACCTACAGAAAGAACACACCCAGGACTTTGTTTTGAGAGGATTAGAGCCAAACCAGCAGTGGATTTATGGGGCCGATGCTGATACCGATATTAGGCAGTAAAAATTTTTTTTTAAAAATCCAGATATCAATATGTTGACAGATATTCTAACATCTGCATTATATTTTGTATTTAAAAAAAATGTAACAACGTACGCTGATACCAATATCTGTGAATGACAAAAATGACATCAGGTCACTGAAACAATAAACTCACAGGTATTTTTAATAATTATAATTAGAAATATTATCGGCCCAATATTGGCCTACCACAGCTATATCGGCTAAGAACATAATGCAGTTTTTGTTTTGTTTTGTTTTCAGTCTAATCGGCAGCACTTCATGTAAATTTGACTCTTTTTCTTAATTCATCTTGTTATTTTTTTTTTTTAAATTCTCATTATTCATAATTAGGAAAAAATACCTCTGAGAGTTTACTATTTCAGTGCCCTGATTTCATTTTGGATTTTATATACAGAAACAATGAATCAGGGCCTGACAGATATTTGACTTTCAGGACTTATACCGATACCAGTATTGGGGAGTTAAAAAATATTCCAATGTTGATGTATCGGCCGATGTGCTCACATCTGCATTATGTTTTGTAAAAAAAAATTATTGAACAACATATACATCAATACCGATATAGACCAGTAGCTGTGCTAGGAAAATATCTGCTAATCGATATATCTCGTCTGGCTCAAATTTCTAGTTATTTATAATTATTAACAATACCAGTGAGATTTAACTTTTTCAGTGCTGTAAGGTCATTTGGATGAGTAAGGAATATCGGCCAATATATCAATATTGGAATATTTTTTCTCTCTAATATCGGTATCAGCAGCAAAAGTCCAGCATCAGTCGGGCTCTAATTCTTCGTTTTCATATATAAAATCCAAAGTTACACCAGGGCACTGAAACAGTGAACTTTCATTCGTATTTTTGATCATTATAAGTGGCTATAAATGAAAAGAACACAAATAGAACAACTTGAATTAAGAAAAATGATCAGATATTCATAAAATTCTGCCTAAAAACTAAAGAAATGAAAACAATGTGCATTATTTTCTGGGGGGGAAAAAAGAGACAACATACAGTTTACACGGATATCGTTTTGCTTGGCCAATATCGAGCCAATAATATTGGCTCATCGATATATCTGTCTGGCTCTTATATCTAGTTATTTCTAATGATTAAAAATGCCAATGAAATTTTAATGTTTCAGTGCCCTGATGTCATTTTGGATTTTATATATATATATGAGTAAAGAATATCAGCCGATACATTGATCTCTGAATATTTTTACTCTCTAATATTGGCATTGGCACCAAAAACCCAGTATCGGTCGGGCACTCATTCTTTATTTCCCTACATAAAATCAACAATTACACCAGGAAACTGAAACAATAACGTTTCATTATTATTTTCAATAATTATAGGTAAAATACAAAAATAGAACAACTGAAATTAAGAAAAAAAGAAAAAAGATCAAATAAACAGAAAATTCTGCCTATAAAATTAAAGAAATAAAAAAATGGAAACAATCTGCATTATTTTCTGGAAGAAATATCAAACAGCACACACACGGATGTACTTGTGCTTGGCCAATATCAGGCCGATAATATCGGTGGGCCGATATATCTGTCAGGCTTTAGAGAAGATTAGACAAACTGTCAGCTATAAAATAACAACTCAAGGCAACTCAGGTGGAGGCAGGCCCGCGCGCGTGTGTGTGTGTTCCTCTGTGTGCTGGTACAGTGTGTTTGAGATGCAGCCGGTGTCACTCTCCCTCTCATGTCCTTGCTGGGGGGCATGTGGCCACATGTGCGGAGCTGTCCGCCGCTCCGGTGCTGAAAACTCCATCTGCCTGAACTGAACACACACACACACACACACACACACTAAGAGCGTCTCTTTTCACGCTCATAAAAGCTGTAATCTCACCACAGCTTTCAAAAAGAAACGATTAATTTCAAGGACGCGGCTCCACACGAGAAATAAACTATTAAAAGTGAAATTCTTTGCGGTTACAGTCTTGTAAGGAGGCCCCTGCGGGAGCTGTATTATTTTTTTTTTAAGCTGCACTTTCATTTTCACCGCAGCAGCCATCGTTTCGCACTTTAAACACCACTTTAAAAAAAAGACAAATGAAGCTTCTCTCTTTCTTTCACGTGTCCAACCAACAGGAGAGGAGCAGCTATTGATTCAGTCGGAGGGTTTCAGCATCGAGCTGTTGTCGTTTGACCCCGGGAAGCTCAAACCGGGCTGTGAGGGAGGAGCGTGGGATGTAACGGCGCGGGGAGCCCGCTGCTCTGTCTGCAGGGGACCGCAGATAAAGAACTTTCTTTTCAATCTAATTACGCTCACATTATTGTTAATTGGGGCACCGTCGTCCTCAGATCAATACAGACACTTTAACACTGCCAGGCTGCGCACAGGAGGGATGAGACTCACTGTTTCCAAAGAGGTGTCTGGAGCGTGTTTGTCACTCTTAAAGTGCAGATTGTGACACTTGGAGTGTGTGCTGTGCTGTGTTGTGATCCGTGGCTTCACATACCTGTTGATATGTTGGCAGGTCAGTCGGCACCGCGCGCGCTGCGTCCTCCTCATCACCACCACCACCACGTCTAAAACATGATGAAGAAAACAGAGGATTAAGCAGGAGAAGATAATACATGATGATGATATTAAAATCTTACAGATACAAAGTGGTTTTATTTCTTCAAGCTGGATATTTTCATCATTTCTGTTCAAACAGCTGAGCAAACACTAGGACAGCGCGCTCCTTTCCCCACAGCCCCCCTCTCCTCCTCCTCCTCCTCCTCCTTCTTCTCCTCCACCTCCTCACCCCGCTCTTTCTGGGTCTAGTTCTTTGCTAAAAATGCGAAATGAATCTCCGCGCTCACCCGGCTGCCGTCAGTCCGGCTCCGCTGCCGCTGCTGCTGCTGTCGGATGGA
This sequence comes from Lutjanus campechanus, assembly GCA_027495735.1. NCBI lineage: Eukaryota > Metazoa > Chordata > Actinopteri > Lutjaniformes > Lutjanidae > Lutjanus > Lutjanus campechanus. Next base: position 16,125 of record JAJHUR010102896.1, read on the forward strand.
GAGGCGGAGAAGTGCGCGGCGCGTCTGAGTCGAAGCAGGAGCCTCCGGTGCGCTGCTGCCTGCTCCTTTAAAAAGCTTCCACCGGTCCAATAGGAGGTCTGTCAGCCTGATGGGGCCTGACGTCACCCCCCGACCCCCCACCAGATCTGAACTATAGGAGAAATTATATCAGCATTATTTCCTCCACACAGAAGAAAAACAACATTGAGACATTTGGTCCAAAAATCTCAGCTCAGCTGTGCTGTGCAGCCAGTTTGTTCATCTTTATTTCCTGCTCTTATTTGATTTATTTATTTATTCATTCATTCATTTTTTTTCATTTTGGAGGTAAAAGTGGCATACTGTGTGATTTTTTACATATGAACATATTGGAAGCAAGTAGCAAGTATACACAGTCAGCTTTAGTCCAACTCAGTCTTCACGGTGTCCACTGACGAGGTGAAAACACACATCCTGATTTCCACTGTCGTCAATATTAGTCACAAAGGAAGACGAAGAGGAGCAGGTGAGTTCCGGATTCAACAGATGTGAACTGTGCAACAGACTCACCTCAATATGTCCTTCATATGTTGTATTTAAATGATATTTTTTTATTGTCTATCTGATGCAAATGGATTCCTTGAACCAAACTGCACTCTGTGTTGCTGCTTCAGTAACTTTGCACGTGGTTATTTTGCACATCTTATTCTACTTGTACACCTCATTGTGTTTTTAAGTTTTCAATTAGAGGCTTTGACAAAAAACTCTGCACACTTGTCTTTTGTATACAGTATGGTATCCTGTGTTTATATTTGATATTTTAGTATATTTGTAATAATAATGTAATATAGTGTGTAAAATAAAATAGCACTTATTCTTGAGAATTGGGACAGAACCTCTTAAGAGGGGGTTTTGATTTTTAGTTTGCATTTATGCTGGGAAATGTATTTTAAAAGTTAAAACTCTGGGCTATTAAAAATTGTAATGGTTCAACCCGAAATCTGACAGTTGACAAAATCTTACAGTTTTTTATTTCACAGCATAGTCGTAGTGAGCAGCCATTTTATTTTGTAAAGTGTCATGTTGTGGTTGAGACACATCTGATGGAAATATTATTTCATGAATTTGTCAAAAAATAGAAAGTTTACCAAAGCCTTAGCAGTATTTCCCACCTTATTTAAACCAGGAAGTGAGACAGGGGTCCTTATGGGATAGCTAAAACCTTTCATGCCTGATTAAATCATGTTTTTGTAAAAAATTATGACGGAGTTGGAAAACTGCGACACAACTTTAACCATTTTCAACAACATTTTCATTAAAAATCAATTTTAAAACAAAAACGATTATAATTTTTATACCAGTGTTATCAGTACGTACTGTTAGTGTTAGGTTTTGAAGGTTTTTATCTGGAACAAGGGTGTTTTCTGGCACAGAGTAAGTTTGAAATGAAATAAATAAATACATAAAGCAAACCAAAACACTTAATGAATTACATATATTTCATAAATCCTGTGTTAAGGTACCATTAGGAGGTACTTCTAAGATTTTACAATACCAAACATGTGATCATCTTACAAATGAGGCTTGTTTTATTACATTAAACCATGTAACAGTACATAAAGTTAAACATGTTAATGCATCAGTTATAACAATCCAGTCATATCTGTGATGAATTTAAGACTCCTTTTGCTGATGTAGGCTATTTTTACATAAGTACAATTTTGAATACAAGATTCTTACTTGTAATTGAGTGTTTTTATACTGTGGTATTGCTACTTTTTCTTTGCTTAAAAATCCCAATACTTCTTCCACCATTGTCCCACTGACGGCCCTGTTGAAATAGCGTAGCTAAACAAAGCCAACAGTGTGATTATAAAAAGGCAAACAAAACATTAATTGGACACTTCACCCCAAATCAAAGCTTCAAATTTTATCCTCTTACCTGTAGTGTTATTTATCCATTTGCACTGTTTCAGTGTGAGTTGCTGAGTTGTGGAGATATCAGCTGTGGAGGTGTCTGCCTTCTCTTGGCTGCACTTGAAGAAATAAAAAGAGAAAAACTTCACCACCGGTGTGTTTTTTCCAGAAATCTCAATAGTTGTGAGTAGTTTCATGTGCCACAAGCTGAGTGCCATTTAGTTCCATTAAATTGGAGAGAAGGCTGACATCTCTGTGGCTGAAATCTCCAAAACTCGGCAACTCACACCAAAACTATCCAAATGGATAAACATTACGTTTCTGAAGATGAGCCTATTGATAAAACACGACAGCTGCAAAACAAGAAGGAAGAAAGCTTCACAGCAAAGGTGTCTGTGCTAGAATTAAGACAAAATGCTTATCTTCCAGCTTAACAAACATGTTTTGTGCTTGTGAAATTGTTTCATAAGACCAACATTAATTAGGTTAATGTAACTCAACCCACAGAGGCGCATTTAAACCTGTAACCGCAGCTACAACATCAAATCAGCGCTGGATTCACATGCCAATATTTGGACATGGTGGTGAATGATCCACTGGGGACACATTTAGGTGTCCACAGAAGACTACTCTCCTACTCACCTACTCTAAGCAAGGACACAAATAATTCTTCCAGCTTTACCAGGTATTATTAACAGCCAAGGCTGCATCATAGTGCGAGTGTCACAACCTTGAGGGCCGGCAATGAATTTATGAATGCACCCATCAACCTGTGTGTGAGACAGCCGTGGGTATCTAAATGAATATCTTTCATACCTTTTAGAGTAATTGATTATTGTTATTGAATATGTTTAATGAGATCTGTGCTTTAAATTAGATTTTTTTTTTGTACGGTTGGGAACCTTATAGCATTTAATATACTTAGAGAGATAAATAGGAAGAAAACACACTAAACGTTTGAGAAATTGATTTGCATTCTATCCAAATTGCATTAATCTAATAAATATACTGATGTTTCTGAAAAGGGTCACATGCATGTAAATATAAGAGGTTCATACAGTGTGTGTGTGTGTGTACTGTGATCACTCCTGTCTGTCCCCTTGTTGCTCTCCAGCTGTAAGCAGCAGCACTGCAACAGCACCTAGAGCCAATAAAGAAATTGAAAAATGATGTTACATGTCAGATGAACTCTACTCGCTCAGCAGATGACAGCTACGCATAATCTGTCACCGCGTGTCTCCCCGGCAGAGTGATGGCAGAAACGCTCGAAAAGAGGTGTATTTTCAGACACAAATGAGCAATTTGTAAGGCCATTGTGCGCTCTGTGCATCATTGTATTTTCTAATTTCACAGACTCAGAAACCATTGTGACAAATGCAATTGTGTTGTCAAGTGCTTGGTTTTTTTTTGTTGTTGTTGTTGTTGTTTCTGTGGGTTTTGTGTTTTTGTGCAGCTTTTGAAATGGGTCTGCGTACACACACACACACACACACACACACACACACACACACACACACATACACACACACACTCACACACACACATACAGATACACACTCACGCAGAGATTTGAGCAGGGTTTTCTTCAGTCTTTTTGGGGAACTTGAATGTAACCTGTGTGTTTCTGTTCCCTTTCACATACATCTAGGTCAAGTCTGAAGCCTTTCATGTGAGGCTGTAGTAGTCTGACAAAGGCAGTGAGGACAGTGAATAGTGGGGGTGATGACAATGCGGACTGCACCACCCTGACGGTATACTGTGAACACAGCATGCTGGACTCTCAGCGCTAACCAACCACTGCTTCTGACCAGCCTGTGTGCAGATGAGATGGTTCTTTTGACACATGATGACTGTGGCTGACATAAGACACACATTTTGCTATTGAAACAGCAAAACGTGGACATTGGATTTGCGGTTTAAATTAACCTACCCGGGGTAAACCTTTTCACACAAATTCTAACTTTACATCGCACCGATCGCAGCTTTCTACAACAATCATGTTACTTTACAATGGGTTTCTGCGACCTGCAGTTCTGGAGCTGCATGTGGCTTTGACAAAAAAAATATATGGAAATCAATAACGGTTATTTTCTAAAACGTTTTAGTTTTCATTTATCTTTGTTGTGGGCTTAAATTGGGGTTGAACAGGCGCAAGATTTGTTAAAGACTAAATGTGTGTCAAAATACCATTGTTAATTTAATAAACCTTAGTATGAAACCAATAGTACACAAAGTGCATACTATTTCTGGGAAAACATTACAGTATGCAAGCACTGGACAGCTGGACACTGTGTAGTCCACTATGTAGTAATGACAACAACAACAGACAAAGGCCGATAGCATCCAAGACAGCTCTGGCGTAATGTCAGAAATGATTCAGTTTAAATGTGAGTAAGGTTTCACTTTGCTCTGTGTAGTTTGGTGTTTGCAGGGGTTACCACAGTAACGTATCTCCAACCAGTGGGGAAGCTCTCAGGAAGTGATGTGATACACGCTGAGCAGTGTGTATGTAAAGACTGATAATACTGTTAATTTACACGAAAGTATCACATTTTGGGTACATAGTGCATGTAATGTGATTTCAGACACAGCGTTTTTCTGGCACATAACTCTCCAGAAAAATAGAGTTTTTACATTGATAGTTCACCCAAAAATGAAAATTCAGTCTACTCACCGTCATGCCGACTGAGGGTCGGTTATTCTGCAAAACGCTGCTGGAGTTTCACAGGAAAACAGAGCTGCAGAATCTCCTAAACAATGGAAGCTGTTGTGAGATTTTTTTTCAAAAAGAGAATAAACCTCCATACTGCTCGTCTGGTGTAATCCAAGTCTCCTAAAGTCCCAACATGCCGTTTGCACACCGTCACACACACACACAGTTCAGACAGTGTGCACACGATGTGGCTCCAAGCTAAGGACCTACAGTGAAGTTTCAGGCTAAAAACATGGTGAAAAAATATTTTTTTTCTTAGTCAACTTGGCATGTTGGGACTTTAGGAGATTTGGATTACACCAGACAGGCAGTATGGAGGCTTTTTTTTTTCCCAGTTGTTTTTTACATTTGAAAACTGGTCTCCATTCACGTCCATTGTGCGGGAGATTCTGCAACGCTGTTTTCCTGTGAAACTGTTTTGCGGACAAAGAAAATCTAAATCCCACCTTCAATCGGCATGAGGGTGAGTAGATAATGACTAAATTTTCATTTAGTCATCCCATGAACTATTCCTTTAAACTTCTGTTTTTGTTTTTAATCAAACAAGGTAAAACATGTAAATTAGTGAGCTTTAGAGGTGCTAACATGCAATTTTTATTAACTCTGCACAGAGGCAGGCTAACTTTTTACCCTGTTTCCAGTCTTTATGCTAAGCTAAGCTAGTAGCTTCATATTTAGTGTACAGACATGATAGTGGTGTCAATCTTCTCATCATAGTCTCAGCAAGAAAAGTCTATTTTCAAAAAATGTCCAACTATTCTTTTAATAAAGTTTTTTTTAAAGTGCCACAAGACTAAGAAGTCACTAACTGATAATTCCATCAAAATTAATATCTATAAAACCAAATGACAAAACATACAGCATGAACACACTATACATTTCACTTACACTAAGTATAACTCTCGCCCATCACTGGATGTATCATAAGCAAGCAGAGGCACAAATGCCAACTGTATAAATAAACTCTTCCTAATGTAATAGAACAGCCCCATAAAATGACACACACAGCAACATATGATTATTGCATGCACCAAATACAGTATCTACAACACAATCCGCTAAGAAATCTAAAAAACGATGTGACATTTGTTCAATGAAATAATAGATTAATGGTCTCCCATGGGGAAATTTGGATAATGTTTCAGTTTAGTACGATTGCTTTTCAGATGTTTTGCGTGACCTGCTGTTACATTCAATTTTGATAAACAATGCAGTGCTCGGGGAACATGAAATGTAATCAAAACTGCCATTCAGTGGTCTCATGGGTAGATACAGACACAGCACAGAGCCATCAGTAATGGTTGGCAGTTCTGCTGTCTGCTTGGCTTGGTTAACTCAACCTTTACAATATAGAACTACCCATCAGCACGTACGCTGTCTACATGGCACTATACTATTATTGTACTATAATTATATTAGTATCATAACGCATATATGTGTATAGCGTATTTTGCACTACGCAATGCATAACTCGAATCAGCATTGCTGCACTGTGTGCCGTGTGTGAGGTCTTTCTTTTATTTTTCACATACATTATTTAAAAATCTGTATTGTGTACTTCTCTACATACCTCTGGAATTGCCTCTCAGGGACAAATAAAGTGATTTGAATTGAATTGCTTATTGCATTGCTGACATTTTTACAGGGCTGTACTTGGATGAAAAACCAAAGAGATGGCAGATACACTGTAATCAAGTTCATCTTGATCAAACATGAAAGGTTTGGCTCTGCAGTCGTGAGAAAAAGCCCCACTTGCATTGTTTTGCAAGTCACAGGACAGTCTCAAGTCTCAAGACAACACAGGCAAGTCCTGAGGCCTAAACAAGTCCAAATTTAACAGTGATTTTTTTGCCTCTTTGATTTACAAAGCTACTTAGCTGTTACGCTAATGTGAGCTAAGCATTAGCTCACTAACTACGTTAATGTTCGCCATGACTTGCCGTACTCATTTATGCTAAATATTAGCCACACGTATGGACACAAACATAGCCTTCTGTCCGTACTCTGGGTTAATTTCATATTTCTGCATGTTTCTTGAAAGCTTACGGATATGGATGAAACGGAGCAGTACCACTGGCAGTCGTGGGGGCAGTGTAGCAGTATAGCCAGTCGTTCAAGCAGGACGTGACCACAGGAAACGAGGAAGAGGTTTTTAAAAATGACATTTGTTGTCAATTATTTAGTCAGAAGAATTCAATGTCCACATGTCGTGATGTAATCGATGGCTGCAAAGACCGCCAATGCCAACAAAGCTGCCTCCACTTTTGTCTCATTCTCAAGAGGTAAATTATTACAACTGGGCCCTTTTTACCTCTTCCTTTTCGAGGTAACTTTTGTCTCTGAGCAGCACCCTCTAGTGGATGAATTGTTTATCATCCATGCCAACGTAAAGGACTGTGGAAGTATGTGGCTAGTGATGGTGACTCTTTTTTTTTCCGAACCAAGTTATAAGTTGTTGGGTCTCTGTTTGAGATGTCAAAATTGTTCTTTTTTGCTATAGGTTTTATTTGAATGAAACTATGGTTGGCATCATATTTTTCCAAATGGCAATCAGTTATGTTAGCTCTTCATGGTTCTGTCCATCAGCTTGACTGGATGCCGTCAGATTGGTGCAAACAAACTGGATCTGGGGAATTGGCGTTGACTTACATTAACATCAGTTAGTTCAGGAAATGAAGAGAAATTACTTGACTTGTTGCACACTTTAAAAAAAAAAACTGTGCCAAGTCCAAGTCGAGTTGCAAGTCTAAAGTCATCAAATTTGTGACTCGAGTCCAAGTCATGTGACTTGAATCCACTGGGAAACCGTCTTCCTACTATTCTGAACTACAGCTGCATTCTTTCATTTGAAAATTATATATCTAATCACCATGTTGAACTGATCTGAAAGAGGCCAATAAATACTAAATGGTTTTTACAAGGTTTCTTGAGCCCACGGGGCTAACCCAGAGAGCATGTGAAGATGTCATTCTCACCAAAATTAGACCAGTTTACCTTCAAATTGCAATAAGCAGCTTGAATTAAAAACTGTAGCATCTTACATCATATAAGTAGTTGGGTTTTTGAACAATTGAACACATAATGCATTCTTCATCTTGAAAGAGAAAGCCTTCAGCACTGAAGAGAACTGAATTTTACAACACACAAGAAACACCGAGGAATGTCTAAAATGCAAAAACTGGGCATGTTGAATGTAGGGCCGAACACTTCTAAAGGAATACTCACAGTTTAATCATTCTGACAGACTGATATATATTCATAGAGTTGAATATGACAGAGATTGCACTTACAGTACAGTTTGACTGAAGTAGGTCCAAACATCATTACAGAGAAAGACCTTCCAAATCTATAATTCTGTCTCCACGGTTTATACAGAGGGTCCTGTAAGCATGGCAACCACACACACACACACACACACACACACACACACACACACAAACCAGGTACATATTACACACCTACGCTCCCAGACACACAAACAGACGTACACACCCACACACATACAAAACTTAACTTTGAGAAATTCTTCTGGAAATGTAAACTGAAAACCAAAGCTCAACTACATTTTAAAATAGCATCTTAATTAATCATTTGCAGGTACAATCTGAAGTGGAATTCATACAAAACATAAAGTATAAACACCCATTTGTCAGGTGTATTTTCAGCTCCAATGGCTGCAAAAAGAAATCCAATCGTAAGGTAGTCTAAGACAAACATAAGTTCATGGTCTCAATCATCAGTTTCAAGCTGTCTTCTACAGCATGATGTTCATTCTGGTAATTATGGTATATGCTTTAGGGTTAGGCTATCTTGTAATTGACAATTTGCTACCACAGCATGTCCTCGGGTTCTCAATCAGGACAGACCACCCTTTTGTCCAACTGTGGTCACTTTTGGCTCCAAAAAAAACAAGACGGAAATAGCCATAGTGCCAAACTTGAGGCTTCAACAATTTTCTAACCATAATCACTTCTCAATAGCAATCTTCAGCTTATTGTTTAGTTGTCAGATCTGCAATCTGACTGTTTTAATTGACTCTCACTGCTCTCATACGGTCATTTTTGAGTGCAGTAGGCAGCTGTTTTCAGTTATAAAGCTCTAAAAACCAAATGACACAGTTTGCTACTAGCTGGTGAACATAGCAGAGCAATTAGCCACTACAGAGACCAATAGCTCCCACTGAGGTTGGTAGAGCCCAAAAGTAAAGCTAAAATATAGCAAATATCATCTCACATTTGTCAGAAACACAGCTTCAAATGAATCATTATGTTGCTCCGTAACTTGTGGACGTGTATATAAGCAACTGTTTGCTACTTTAAAGCTATAACATGTAAGATTTTCACATAAAAATGTCTAAAAACGCTGGACATATGCTATATATTGTGTGTACTTACATTATCTCAAATGTAAGTTTAAGCCCTGAGAAATATGTATTTTTTTCAAGATACATATCCTATTAGCCGGGAAAATGCAGGATACATCGATATGAGTGAGAAAGAAGTACGTATTTGTATTTCCAAACAGTATGTTTTCAGTGACGTCGCAATTGCAGTGTGGTTATTAGTTCCATGGAAACCTGACCTTTGTTGACCCTGAATGTTAGGTCGGGGATATACTTACAATGCGTTTGCTTACGTCTATTAGGAGCTATGGTTGTGTGCATCCTCAAACATTAATGTTATGTGTATGCAAATGTGTGGTTAAACAGCAAGTATATCTCCTATCTTAGGCTTCAGACACAATGTCTGATGCTTTTTATTAGCGCTCTTTTATTATTTGTATATGGCACATGGTATATTGTTCCTATTTATATATTTCCCCTTGTTTAATTTTTATTTAATTTTATATTTTTATTAATGCCCCTCTATGTTTTTGCTGCTGTAACACTGAAAATTTCCCTGTTGTGGGACTAATAAAGAAATATCTTATCTTATCTTGAAATTATTTATATTATATTTACTTATACTTACCTCTTAGATGTACCATCTCTTTTTTTCCTCTCAACTGACCCTGGGTCTGTGTGGATGGAGGATCTTCCTTTTTTTCTCCTAAGGTTGATAATCTGAAAATGGTAAATCCTGCGCAGGCACATAATGGAAGTCAAATTGTTGTTTTGAGTCACCCTCGTCTAACCTCACTCCTCACCCCGCACCTAAACCTAACCCTAATTTGTGCCTCAGCCCCACACAATAACCCCTGTTGTTTTTTTACAAACACCTCATACACAGACCTACGTGCACACACATGTACAAATCCACACAGACAATTGAAGAAGTCCTGATGTTTTTAATCAGCAGTGGGGCCCCACCCTGGCAGATAAGCGTCTGGTTACGTGTCCGTAAAGAGCGCTGGGGAAGGCAGAGTCACCTCAGCAGATGGCCCTATCAGTGTTGGGTAAACCAGCGGCCAGTGCAGCCGTGTTTGGCTTAACGGCCTATAAGTAATTCATTGTGTTCACTGAGAAGGAGCATCTGTCGACCCCTCAGCCATGGAGACGCACGCACACACACACACCACACACACAGTTATGCATAGATGCATAGATAAACATACTTACATGAGCATTCGGTCACAAGCACAAATGCAGGTACACACACACACACACACACACACACACACACACACAGGGCTTTCAGGCTCATTTGTAGTGGGCAGTGCAGGTGGCTGGAGGAAAAGGAGAGGTCTTGGTTCCATGTGACCTGCTCTGATCAGATAACCACTACTGATCTTAGTTAATACTCACTAAGAATTCATTTACCTGCTAACACTAAGGCAGCTCTGAAAACACACGAGAGAGACAGAGGGAAAGAGAGATGATGAAAGAAAGAGAGGGCGGTCACACAGCTCCCTGCAGCTCAACAGGAGGTCCACAACTAAAGAGTCCAAATACTGGATTAACATTTTTACGCTAATGGTTTCGTCAATTTATGTTGTCTGTCACTTATGGTTTTTATTGAATAAACTCTTGTACAATCACACCTCCCTTTCATATTATGTCTTTTCAGTCTGTAAACAATTTTACGCCTCAACGGCAAGCGCTATTATAATAATAACACACAGAGGCTTGTTCTTTCAACACAAACATCAACTTGTATTGCATTTCTTTATTCATGAGTGTGGCTGATGACACTTGCAACATGGTAAGCCACCTTAAAAGGAGTGTTCTCGGGATGTGATAGTAATTTCACAAATTGCTTTTAATTAATGGAAGCCCAAGACTTCCACTTGTGGTTTTGTGTAGGAAATAGCAACAAAAGGTAATAAAGCTGGAGACTTCTAAGTGATGCCATTAATGCAACAGCTTAACGCCCAAGTAAAGCAACAATAAATGTGTGCTCTGAGTTTGTCACATCACAAGTATATAGATAAATATATATTAGCAGTTTTCTCTGCTCTGAAACACCAGGAGTGTGTCCACTCCTCTGTCTCAGTGGCAAACACTACTATGACCTCAAAATGACCTGAAACATGGACACTCCATCTAGCAGCTTTTTTTTGGACATGTCCAGACTTGTTTGAACCACCAGAGCCAGAGGACGGTCAGGTTGTTGGAACTGAAGTGAGCTGAAGTGAACTGCTGGGCTGATTTGGACTAAGAGAGTCGCTGAAGGTACATTTGGGAGGGTGAGGGGAGGCTGTATCGTGTGTTGGCTTATGGGGCTTGTGGGGACCATGGTTCCAGCACATCACAGAGCCATGTTTCAGGTCCGCAAAAAAATCCTGAACACAGAAATAGTGAGCAACAGTTTAATTGTGTTTAACTCCACAATCCACTGCTACATACTGTAGTTCATCAGTGTTTTAACATGTTTTCAGCAACTATGTTCTAAAATGTATAATGTGTTTAGAAGAAAAGCTCTGAATTCCCTTTACACAGACTTTCATGAGGAAATACAAAATAAGAATCTGCAAAGGGAGCCCCTTGATATTTGATTATAGGATAAATTTGGTGATATTTTATATTTTGTTTTTGCCATCAAATCCCATGAAAAGACCAAAAAAACAACAATGAATTCATCCTATTAACAAACACTGTCTGTGTAGCCAAAGCCTGATTATTCCTCTGTGCCATAGAGATCCATTGTTGTCCAGACACTATTAAAACCACATTAATGAGGCACACTGTTGCACTGGGTGACACATTCCTTCATTACCACAATCACGCATGCACACACACACACACACACACACACACACACACAAACACACACACTGTAGTTTATTTTGACTCAATCCCACATACACCGTCCTGCTGCCAGGAATACTTGCCAGAGCACCAAATGTGGATTAATCCACATCTGAAAATTACAAAAACTAAGAACAAACATGCTTGCAATTACTTTTTTTTAATGTCATCATACCAAGCAAGCCAAGCCCAACAAGCTATAAATGCTGTATTCAGGCCATATTAGCAGAATGGAAAAATAGGTATTTTAAAGGAGCAGTGTGTGGGATTTAGTGGCATCAAGCAGTGAGCTTGCAGATTGCAAGCACCTCGTCTCACCCTCCCCTTCCTAGTATGTAGGAGAACCCATGGTGGCCACAAAACATGTAAAAAACAGGCTCAGTCAGCAGACACAAAGGTACTTGACTGACCACTGTCAAATGTATGCATCATCCTTACTGTGATTAAGTGTTGCAAACTAAATGTTTCACAAATCTTAGAAATGGAGTGATTTCAGTAACTCTACTTTTATTGTGTATCATTGGACTTGCCCATGTGTGGAAAGCTTTTTCTGTAGATGAATCCAGCAAAGTACTGGAAGTAAACAAGCTGCCATTGCTGCTTCCT
>JAJHUR010102898.1:0-14934 GCA_027495735.1 Lutjanus campechanus
ATATAAAATAATTAGTTTCTAAATTTATATTGTGTCATAGCTGATAAGACACAATCGCAGTTACATAAACCAGGTGTTTACTGTTGAACACATCATAACATTTTGCGTTTCAAATATTTTTATTGTGAAGCCTGATTGTAAAAGTCACAGAGAAAGGTATTGCTATGCTTCTTTTCCATTTAGACAAACATAATACAAATGCACAGGAGAAACATACTCCTTACATCTAAAACAAATACATAAATATTAATTAATTAGAAAACAAAATCTCAAAACCATGGCTGGTCCCGAGCTCCACCGTCTACCAAAATCCCCGTCCCAACCCCTTCCTGTGTTTAAAATGGTGTTCCACCTGCAAGATGCAAGAGTAAAGGCTGCTAAATCTTCTAAAAATCTTTCAGCTTGTCCTTAATGATAAATCAGATTCTCTGAAGGTGAAGTGTGTCCATCAGTTCTGTGACCCGTAATTTTAAAGTTGGAACATCTGTGTTTTTCCAGAATAATAGGATTAACTTCTTTGTGAAGTAAATTACCTTCCTCTGAATTGCATTTTTCACTTATTTGAGAGAGAGAATAGTGTAGTCTGTGTATAATTTAAACTGTATTAAAGAGGGACGCGCATTCATGGAACGTGTGTGACCTAGACTCTCATCCCAGAAGACGTTTTGCATCCAAGTACCACATTCCTTTTCCCGCTCTGCTTTTATGATGGTTGTAGTTGGGCGATTTGGGTCAAGTAATATATCATATAAACGGGATATTATATGATCCGATCCTGCCAAACCCTTTAAGGATTCATCCAACCTGTCTGGCCCTGCATTCTCAAACTGTGAAAGATGTGCTCTTACATAATTTCTGACTTGAAGGAACCTAAAGAATTGATTCTGCAGCAGGCCATATCTCTTAACATTTTATATATTATAAGAAGTATTTGTAAACCTTCAAAAAATCAGAAGGCCAGATATTTGCAACACTTTGATAAAATTTAATACTCAGTTTGTACACAGTAAAATAACTATTAACTAAAGTTTAATTAACTATTAATATACCATTTATTATGATGATGACAAAGTGTTACCCACAAACCTGTATCATAAGCGATTACTGTTGATAAGCTAAATTGATTCTGACTTACAGCACTCATTAAGGAATCCAGCACACTGACTGCGAAGGCCGTCCCACAGGCAAAAGGCTGAGTGAGGTATAACTCTGTGTCTGGGTCGTCATCATCATCTTGGTCCAGGAACTGAACGTTCGAGTCATTCACTGTGGGGGTAAACATGTCGTTTGCATTACATATTTTAAACATCTCGTTCATTTTCCACTACAATCCAGATCTTAGGGAATTATTTTGTGATTTGAAAAAGCATGGATTGTGTGCTGAAGCATAGATCGGGCAACTCACAATCGATTCACGTGAAGAAGAGGACACAAAAGTGGTTGTGCACAACAGTCAATAGCTGCAGATATGGACTGTAGTAGAAATCTGTGTATGGTTTGCCAATTTATTTTTAATGTTTTCTTTTTGAATTTTGACAAAATCGTAGTTTCTTTTTAAGTGACTGAAATGAAACCGTGTCTGGTATTTGCGTTCGGCCTTGAGGCCGACCTGCCTCTGCCACATTCCATATCCAGGCCATTCATGCACACTCATCATGACACCATGCATATTGTCAAAGCTCCAGGCCTTGATTCAAAGTCCTCCTGAAGTCAATATCAGTAACACCAATATGCCATTGTTTGTCTTGTAAATCCAAGACAGAACTTCCAATTACTTGTACTTGCATGTCAAAACAAATGAAAGTATCTCATTGCCCCAGAACCTTCTTTGAAGATGTCTTTGAGCACAAAAACACATGCAGTAGCGGGAAGAAAGTAATGATGTAAAATTTAGTTGGAAGAACTGCTACTTCTGTGAGGACAGAAATAAATGTCAGTCATATCGACGGGGCTGAGATGAAAGAAGGGCACGGGCCAGAGAATGTGATCCGACAGAAGATGCTATGAAAACAGCCACAAGGACTTCTGAGGGATCAAAGGCCTTGTAATTCTTAGAAAAATAAAAGGGAAAAATTTTGCTTTGAGATAAGGGGCCAAAACAAGACAGGCAATTTCAACCAGAACCAAGGGTAAAATGTGCTCAAAGTGATGCCATGGGAATGGACTGAGCCGCTTGTGCAGCAAGAGAAATCAAAAGAAAGCTGATATGGAGGCAGCAGCAGTTACAACACTGCAGTACAGGACAGAGGCACTTCTTCTTACCCAGCTCAGTTATCATTTGTATGCTGGTCCCACTGCTTTTATCCTGACTGAATGAAATCACAGGCAGTTTTTTGCCTGGCTTTGCTAATGGTGCTAGACAAGTGTTGAGGGAAAAACAGTTACTGGAGCATGTCAACAAGGGACAAAAAAAAAACCAACATAAAAACTCCACTTTTAGTACGGTTAATCAAGTGTTGACAGCTTCTAATTGCAGAAATTGTGTTTTCAGATCTGTTAACAACTACTTAACTGACAAAACATGCAACACTAGAGCTAGCATATCAATCAAGTGGCACAAATATACAGCAGAAAGCGTACCGAGTTCTGTTATGATGGGAATATTTGCTCCAGTGGTGACAGAAGTCTGCCTTACTAATCCGTGGACTGGGCTGTTTTCAGGAGAGGATCTGTCCATCCCTGGTGGTGTGAAGCCTAAATGGACACACACACAACATAAAGTGTTACACGGTGAGGAGCGGGGTAACATGGTGAGACTTGATGAGGACACACTGGCAAAATAAGCAGACTTTTATTTTCAGTCTGCAAAAACAGACATCAAACAAAATAAATAAAACATGGAAGGAAAACTTTGTACTCTCGACAGTTCTGCTGCTGCTTTTCATAAATCAGTCAATTCTCTCTCTCTCGTTTCACTGACATATATCACATAAGAGGCTGCCTTTCCAGTTCAAACTGGCCTATCAGGTCTGTACTCTAGCATGGAGAGCTGACAAGTTAACAGCAAATATACTTTGTTTTTCTGAACCTGCACATACTAACAAAGCCTCAATTCACTCTTCAGCATATTAACATAAATGCTGTCCATTCAAATTAAACAAATTATTTGTACATCATCACAAAGTACTCAAAAACTGACAGGTTAAGGCTTTGATTACAGCATGTCTTTAATATATTTTTATGGCTGGCTTTACATGTTGAAACTTTTGTGCAACTTTGAAACTCAGATGAAACCGAGTTGCGTGGTGTGAAGCCCTCTGCAACACACTTTAAACGTGTCTGAAACTCAGCCGCAACAGCTGCAAAACTCTGAACTTACAGTTACATGCAACAGCCACTGAAACAGCCGACTGATTTCAACTTGACAACAGCTTATCATCAAAATGAACAAAGTAATAAAACAGAAGACAGTCTTTCGGATGTGTCAGGAGGAAATTATGTTCATAGACTTAATGCAAGGTTTGTAACGCTGTCAACAAAAGAAACGTGAGCTTGTCATAGTTTCTTTACATTGCAGTTAACAGGTGACTATTGTTACCTCTAGCTTAGTTATATCTATGCTTTAATATAAGGTTTTATAAATAATCAGAGCTGTTACCTAAATTACTATCATATTTCAAGCTACAATTTCATACTAATGTCAGAAGGTGGCAACAAAGAGCGATTTATGTATTTATTTTCCTTTAGTCAAAGAGCAAATGTAATCACCAGAGGCTCGATGGATGAAGCTCCTTGAATACTGTGAGAAATGATCAATTTGTCTCTTTTGAGTAGGCAGTAGGTCATGTTTTTGCTTCTGGCACGTCAATAAGCATTAATATACCGATAGCTTGCTTCCTAATGTCCAAACAAAGTTGCCAGCCAGCGCCAGAAGAAAGAGCTCACAACACACAACACAAATTGATATTATCCAGTGAAAAATGATACAAAATAAGTTACGACACTTTCCACTTGATATAATCTAGCGAGAAAACAATACAACAGATGAGCAGTTACCAATCTAGCAGCTAATATTAGTGAAATACACTAATACATTGTGTTGCATGAGACTTTGATTATTTTTCAGTTGCTTTGAGTAACTGTCAAGTTGCATGGAAATTATGTTTCCTGCAATTTGCAGCCTGAAACTCTATAGTTATGTGAAAGAAGTTTCACTGTGTAAGTGTAGGCCAGCCTAAGAATGACTTGTAATGTTGTACAATTATTTGTATTAATCAATTGATACTGGAACTGTAAATGAAATAAAGAAAACAAAGAAAACTGTGTGTGAGAGAATGTCCACCTTTCTTAAGAAACAAACAGATAGTGAGGGAGTTGATGCTTCCTCACATAAAGCACATCAGTTAATGCAATATTCAATACTTCATCAGAGGCTACAAACAGGCATATCAGCAGAACTAATACGACGGGGCTATTTCATCCACTCCAGGCCACTGCTAACGCATAAAGTTGCTGAGTGCGTTGTTACTGTATTCTTGACAAGGTCCAATATTAGCCTATATATAATAGATGTAACATGCTGCTCATTTTGTTTCCCTTAGATTGTGTGTGCATGGAGACGGAAACCTTTTACACAAACACACGCACACACACACACACACACACACACACACACACACACACACACACACACACACACACACACAAACAGCATGTACAGTATGGAGCCATGAAATAGAAAATAAGTGACGCAAGATTGAATTCAAATTGACTTGACATTCCTTGCTTTCCTCAGACTGACAAGTAAGCACATTAAATCAGTGATGCTGTATGTATTATACATAGGCCATGTTTTGACATCCATCACACACTGCTGACTCAGGCAAATGCGAGGTCATACATGTATTAGAGAAATAATGAAATTGGCAGGGATTTTTTTTCCCCCTTGCTCTCCTCAGGTCAAAAGGTTTCTAAAAGCATTTCTCTCAATGCCAAAGAATGACCATTATTGACGGCCATATCCAGGTATCTGAGTGCTTCGGTTGCTGTTTTGAAAGCTGTGACATACAATATTCATCAATTATAGACATATTGTATATATTTTTTTAACAATTTAGTCCCATATACTCAAAAATAAAAAGGCTACACTTTATTTTACGAGACGTTGATAAGACGTAACAGCCCATACAAATCCAAATAGATGAAAACTGTGAATAATGTCTTTATTAGACAGTATCAGACATGTATTAGACTTTGTTAGAGGGTAATTGAGGACACATTATAACAGAACTGTACTGTAAACCAATGTGTATTATTTCCCGCTGATATTTTATTTATTTTATTTTATTTGTGCACTGTAAAATTAAGTGCGATCAATAAAATAAGGCGGGTAAGGTTGGTTTGTGCCAACGCCGTGCTTGTTGCCACCAATTAGGTTTGTGAAGAAACCAGTTGTTACAGTAACCTGAGGAATAGTCAGTAGGGTTTACTGTCAAACGCAGTGACACCAGGTCAGCCAGGCAGCACCCAGTGAGGGATATTCTCTGTGCCAGGGCCCTGTCCCTTCCAGGCGGTGCACTGAACTATGATAGGGCGCTCCTTACCTTGGGAATTAGCCTGCAAGACCCCGATGCTGTCGTCAAACTGCATGGATTTGATGTTGAGTGACGCCAAGATGCATTCTTTGTCCTGCAGTGATGCATCGTCAATATTGTTCTGATTGGCTGACAGGATGACACACATGTCGCAGAGGTTGATGTTGACAGCCCTCAGATCTGCCCGACTCAACGGTGTGCCCTTTGAGAGGAAGTGAAGGAGAGAATTTGTTATCTCACCTGCATGACACAAGAGGTAGATGGAAATGTACAGGGTTTCCGCAGCTCCTTAAAAAGTCTAAAATCCAACAATCTGAATTTTAGAACTGATAAAGGCTTAAACACAATTTGGGAAAGGTCTTTGAATTTGATGGGATTATGAAGTTAAGATTACTTTTATAAAGTTGCATTAGCTTCGGTCTCACTTTTAAATGTGTTTTTGGGAAAAATTTGTATTCATCATCACGCTGCAACAACTTCAAAACAAAACCAACATGGAACCAATAACCTGCGATGCAAACTGTGCAGCCTGCTCAGAATTCATGAGCACACCCAGCTCGTGTGTTGCAACAAAAATGAGCTACTTCAAATAAAAGTTAGATGGTAAAATTATTCCTTTTTTATATGACATTATGTCCATCTAATAGGGAGAAGTGCAGGTTCAGTTCTGGATCCAGAAAAGCATTTAATGTTTGGTTAAAGCCTGTTGAAAACAAAGAATTTGAAGGCAGCTGCACCTCAAATGAAGAACTTTGGGTATGAAGGCATCGCACAGGAAGTCAAGAAAACATAAAGCCACCATAAAAAGCCACATCACTAAAGCCTTCATGTTTTTTGGTCAGTGGACATAAAATAGTTCTTAAATTGACTTCTTAATGGTCTTAAAAAGGTCTTAAATAAAAGTTAAAACTCGCATAAACCCTGATGGAGCAACTTTTAAGTTGCAGTTCTCATCATTGAGCCTTATGTCAGCCCTGTCCCTGACAAAATACTTCTACACACGACTAAAGGTCTTTGCCAGATACGTTCTTGAGGAATCTTAATTGCTGCCAGTGACATTCTTTGACACCGGAGATCACCAGTCTTCACATCCCGCATCCTGTGTGTTGTTAATTTTAAAAGATTAGTTAAGGAAGATTGTGTTTTTTTTGTTTTTTTTTTAACTAAACATTGAAAAAATGATTCTGTCTCATTCTTCAAGCCAGCTTTAACTTTACCAGGAGCTTTCAATTGCTTAAACATAAACGTGAATATATTAGTCATGCTTTACTTTCCAGGAGTAAATATGTTTGGTAAAACACTTGAAATAAGTTGACAATGAACATTTTCAAGATACATTTAGTATAAACATTTTGCTTTTGAAATTTTGACCTGATGATGAGAAAAAGTTGAGGGATCACTTAAGTTAGTTGTTAAGATATTTTCAAAACCACATATGTCAGTTAGGATACCTTGTTTGGGTACCATGAATGTCTGTAAATATAATTCGATGGCAGTCCATCCAATAGTTGAGATATTTCAGTCCAGACCAAAGTGGTGAACTGACAGACAGACCGCATCACATTTGTTGCATTTTTAGGAAACAGGAAACAGTGGGCCTCATTTCTAAAAATGTTTTTAGATTTACAGTCATAACTTGAGTACCTGTGATCTATAAATCTCAAATTAACTCTAAATTAACCTGCACCTGCCTCACAATCGCTGATTTCTCCTTATATGATGCAGCACAAATGAAGGTTCAGTCATGAACCAATAGAAAAAAGCAAACTTTCTGGAAGATGACATCACAGTCATAGTAGAGGAGATTGAAGCCAGGCAAAAAGTATTATTCAGCAGTATAAACTGACAAACAAAACAAAACATGTAGCTTGGGAGTGTTTTGTAATGAATTACTCACAAATTTAATGATATTTTTTTGTCACATTATTCATCAAGTCAATGTAAAGTTCACAGGAACAAACTGCAAGAAAATCACTTGAATCAAGTCTAGATGTTTCTTAGAGATAATTTCCACATCAAAGTACGGCTTTATATAAAACCGCTTATATATTGTTTTCTGCGTAAGTCATACTAAAGATCAAAGTAGATCCTAAAGCTTGAAATGGGTGATTTTGTTGTACTCACAGGTAAAATGGAGACTTTGGGGAAATTGTGAAGAGTCTCCCACTCCCGCTTCAGATACTCGAGGGAGCCGACAAACACGATGTGCTTCAGCTCGTGGTAGTGAAAGTTGCTCGCCCTCAGTGGCATGACAAAGTTTCGCAGACCAATCAACGCCGATTTCACGTCCCCAAATATGCAGACGACCACGTGACCGCTCAGAACAGTCATGGCTGCCTCACTCCGGGTCTGAGAGGGAAAGAAAGAAGAAGAGATTAAAAAATGATGTTTATGACAGATATGTGTCATAAACTGCCTTTTCTCGCAAATGTTAGTGCTTTCTCCTCTTTTAGTCACCTGCTCACCCGGTAAAATATATCACGCAGTTCATGACTGCAATAGACTATGAAAGTAATTTGAAAAATGGCATATGTATTAGTACAAGAAATGTTCTATGTACAGGGCCCCCGTATAGCAAATGACATGTCAAACACCTCATTACAGAGTGTTTAAGTGCCCTGTCAACCTCTGATGGTGCTCTGTGACATGACACATCTGTCACCGGGGAGAAGAGTGTCAGGGACAAATGACGTGTGCCGAGTAAAGGAGCAGAACCCACCAAGATGACCTTCTCGATGTCTTTGGACGGGCACCAGTGAAACATCCCCGTGGAGTCGTATTTCTTTATGTTCTCGTCCATGCTCTCGATCTGCTCGTTCCCGGGGATGAGGAGCGGGTCATGTCTAATCAAACAAAGAGACGGGAGGGAGGGAGGAAATGAGACGATACCATCACACACTGTGAATGTGGTTCAAATGAACTAATTATTGGCTTTTGACTGACAAAGCAAAATTTTATTATAAAAACCCAGATTAGAATGCTTTTAAATCCGTTTTTAAAGACCTAGAGACAGAATTGTTGGGGTGTTGGTACTTAAACTGATATTTCTGGATGCATGGCTTGTACTGCACTTTGTTTCTTGAGGTGAGAATGTGTTTTATTGTCAGGTAGGTTTTCACACACAAGGAAATTTGCTGTGGTATGTTGCTGCATAACTTTAAACAAAGTACAAGAAAAACTATAATTAAAGTTGAAAGTAAGGAAGCAAGAAGCATAAATAGAAAAATGGGAAATTGAGATGAAATTATGACAGAAATATTTAAAAAACAATAGAAGAAAATATAGAAATTCACTGTTTTTTAAGTAAAAGATGTAAAGATGTTACATATAATTTAATATTATTTACATCTCTTGTTTTATTTTGTACTATTGCCTGACTTGACCAGGACTCCCCTGAAGAGAAACGGACATATCCTGGTAAAATAAATGTTATAATAAATTAAAAAATAATTCAAAAGTGGACAATAACAAATCAGAATTATGGTGCTTTACATGGGTAAATTGATGAGTAAAATCAGTCAATTAAAAATGAAAAATGAAAAATTAACAGATTTTTCACTGCTCTATACATTCATTTGTTCCATATTTATCTGCCCTCTTACGCTATATTTTATAAATGCATTTTATTCTTTTACTTTTTTATTCTTCTTCATCGTTTATAGCTTAATTCACTGTCATTTTGTAAAGGAGCATCCCAGCAAAAGTTTTTCACCTGATTGTACCTGTATAACCAGGGTGACAATAAACATCTTGAATCTTGAGGATAAAGAAATAATGATGACCAATAAAGAAAAACAATAGGGGCAAATTTAACTGTTTCAAATGTCAATAACATTCATCAATAGACCATCAGAATATTTATGGATCTCCAGACAAATCTGTTGTACTTTAGCTTTCTTCCCTTTTTTTTCCCTCCTTTGCTCATTCCTGTCAGAGGCCATCTGCAGAAATGCCAACAAAACTGCCATGTCATCAAGCAGAGTGACATCAGCAGCGGCAGCCAGGCGGAAGGAGATGGCAGCAACACACTGCGTTGACTGGCATGAGCACGGAGATGCAATTACGCCCCCTTACTGCATACAGCTTTTGACGTAGTGCGCTGCGTGGTAAAAGCTTTAACAGACCAGACTTTAAATATTTCAGCAATTTGCCCAATCATATTTGCTTTTCAAAGTGAAGGGTATTAATGTTTAAACAGAGCATCAGAACTACATAAACTAATTTCACTGAGCGCAGTGGTGAGCTTCATCCTCCCCAACACTGACCACTGAAGATGTCTCCCGACATGAGTACCTGCAGTTGTAACACGCCTGTTCTGGTCAGAGTGATATGATCTCCTGGAGTTACAGAGTCGTATTAAAATATAAGATACTTGGGTTACCACAAACAGCAAACAAAAGAGAAAAAAATGAAGACATACTACTAAATAAGTAGATTAATTTGCAAAAACAAATCATTAAGCATACATACATGTAAAAAAAATTATAAAATCATATCTAATATCTTCTTTCTAACAGGATTAATTTATGTTCCTACCAAAAATGAGGCTGAAACTCCTCCAGTGCTCATCAAAAAGAGACAATTTGCTTTTGAGATTTAACTGTTTTTACATGCTGTATACGAGGCTTGAGTAACACCTTACATTTCTGATTTTTGCCCAAAATATAGTTCTGTTCTGTCTTTAAGTAAAGTACAGTTCCTGCAGCTCTATTGTAACCAATTTAAGTCATTATCCATCTATCCATTTTCTAATCTGTCTATCACTGTTCAGGGGCTGCAGTCTATCCCAGCATGCATTATGAGACAGACAGACAGAGTAGGTCCCCCAATCTATTACAGTGTTAACACGCACACATACAGTACAAGAGAAAGGAAAAAAACGCATTTACACCTACGGTTAATTAGGACTATGAATTAAATTGTAGCTGAACTCACTTGTCATCACTTGAATTACAAAAGAATTAAACACCTATAGATCAAAATCTTAAAGCTGTGATGATTAACAGTACTGCCAACAATATATATAAAAATCTTTGTATACTTAGATTAAAATCAAATTGTGTTTTCTTCCTCTAAAACAAAATATGATGTGTGCTTACGGGGGCTTTAACCAACTAATTTCAACCAATAATATCATGACATCCACCCATCAGCATTTACTGGCACAGAGCTAAGATTCAACACACTTTTCAGCGTTCAAATCAATGTGTCTCGCCTGTCTATCCTGTTTCACTCTGAAATATGTCACCGTATGGAAGCTAAATACTCTTGAACTGACATTTGATCTGAACTTTAATAGTAAATATTACTTATAGTTTTTATTTGCAGTTTTTGATCACAATTTGCTTGAAATTGTTAATTTGGACAATATATTTTATAAAATAACAGCACAATATGATCACACCATCATGATATGATTACACTGAAACTTGATATAAGCTACTCTGCATATCTTTGGACTGTTGGAGGAAACCCACGAAGAAAAGCCGTAGCCAGCCCATGTGGTCAAACACCATCAGCTACAGAGGCGACAGTACTATCTACAGAGGCCGTGTCCTGCCCAACACAATTCTGTTCACACCTAAAGGACTTTGTCTGATTCAGATCAGAGCTGAAGATGTGGTCTCCTGAAACTCAGACAGAAGACTTCTGTCTCTGTCCAAAACCTTTTAAATGCTTCACGTCATCTCGCCGTAAGAAGAGCACCCCTTTTATCCATGTGAGTACTTTAAAAGAATGTAACATGTTAAGTATGCATGAAAGTGTCAGCTGAAACTACCATCCCTCTGGCTCCTGGAGACTGAAGTCAAAAAAGCCTGCCTTGGGCTTATATACCCCTAGGCAAGACCTGGATGTCCTTTCAAGAATGGAAGTAGTTGGAGGAGAAAATGTCTTTTCTGCCACTTTCTACGTCTCAGAATCTCATCTGTCAAAGCAATTGCAATGTGAAAGGACACAATATGTGCAGATTATATTCTGAGGATGAAAGAATGTAAAATATCATTATAAAAGTACAAAATGTGAAAATGTAAGGGTAAATGCTGGAGCTGAAGAAAATTACACCTATTTTTTTCTAAGAATATTGCTGTAAAAAGACAATGAATCCTTAAATTCTGACAATTACTGCAATTACTGATTAATTTACGATTTGTTTTCTTTATGATTAATCAGTTCATATTATTATTAAGAGTTTTGATATTGTAGGGATTTAACAATATATTGAATATCACAATAAAAAATACCAATCAGCCACAACTAGGACGATATGTACCATGGAATTACATGGTTAATTATTTTATTTTATTAGTTTTACTGTATTTTATAAAAGGACTGCTACTGACTGCTGCATTGTTTTTGTTTTGCAATTGTGCATACATAATGTTTTTTTTGCTAAAGACAAGTCATGTCATGTTTTTGTGCATGCATAGGTCATGGCAGGATACTTTTATTTTATTTTATTAAAGGTACAGCAAGGAATGTTCATGTTGTGTTGACTTTAGAGCCCCCTGTGGATAAAAGTGGTACTTTTTCCTCCACCATAACTACAAAATATAAATAAAATGCCAAAAATAAAATTATCTAAATAAAAAATTTAACTGGCTCATGTATTAGTCACTTTAACTTTGCCTGGAAAAATGTAAACACAGGGCCATTTAATCAGTTAAAAACTCCATGTAGTAGCTTTAATGAGGAAAAGAATAAGCACTTCAAGTAAAAATGAAAAATAATTTTTTGCAAACAAAAATGCTATACACATCAGATTTATTTGTCAATAAAACAGTTTTTAAACTCAACATTTTTCTTTGTTTAGTTATATTGTGATAAATATTGTGGTATTATCGTACCATGAGTATTTGGTATCATTACATCCCTATGAAATTGTTAAAATAACCATTTAAAATTTCTCAGAGCTCAGTACGGCATAAACAAATTGCTTGTTTTGTCCGACCAACAGCCCAAAACCCACCATACAGAATTTAAAATGATATGAAAACAGATTACAGCAGTCAATCCTCATGTTTCAGAAGCTGGAGCCAGTAAATGTTTCACATTTTTGCCTGATAAACGATGTTAATAAATCTCCTTTAAAGCAACAAATCCATAAATTGGCCACCATTCATCAATGACAATCATCTTCAATAACTCTCATTGCCCTCTACATCACCGGTTTCTTCTTGAGTCTTAAATTCAGGTTCTAATAAGAGTGAAAGCATTTAGTGGTTTTACACCTCGGCTAAATATTTCATCAGAAGTCGAATGTTTCACCACTCACTCAGTGGAGCTGCTGTCACTTCAGTTTGTCCTTGTGGAGATGACTGGTGAGGCAGAGCTCTGCCAGGATAGCTATCGCTCACTGTCAGCCATGACGGCCTGTCACTACCCTGCACTGCCAATTGCCTCAGCAACGCTGTAGCAGACATGACGTGTATGTCACGGCGCGGCCCGATGTGACCGAACGCGTTGTGACATCCCACAATTAGATGTGTCTTATGACCCATCAAGGAGCCTGTGGAAATGGTGTTAATTTCAGCGAGGTCGTCTTTGCTAAGTTCCAGACAGGATGTGTTAGTTTGCTGATGCATCTGGAAACAGGAGACAGTTGTGCTTCCACAGCTGATTGCTTTCTTCTTTTTGTGCGGTTCGTTTCATTACGCGGAGCAGAGGCGTCTGTGAGTGTCATCTCTGTGAGCGCACTTCTGAACATTCAAAATGATCAGCAGCATAATTCACTGCTTTAGTGGTAAGATGACACGTTTGACAAGACTTCACACGTCATGACCGCAACACATAAAGCCAGGTGTCTTCTGGAGGAGCGTACTGACAGCTGAGAGAGACATAAAGTAGAAGCTAAACATGCATATTATGTAAATTTTCTATTTCAGCATCACTGCACTAGCTGACTGTAACAGTGCACAAGCAGTGAGGACAGGCAAAGTCTTTGAAAATCCTCCCCATCATGCAAACTGACAAAGGCTTGCTCTTCAAAACCCACAGCCAATCTGTTGATCATTACTTATTTACAAAGGCCTTGAGGCCGCAGGTCCTGTAAAAACACATTTGATATAGTATACACCAAGATGTTTTTTTCTCCGCTTGTTGCAATGAAGTATCCCTTAGGCTACCGCAGTGAATCCTTCTATCAGCGCGTCTGCTGCCTACACGCTGGATGAAATAACACATCCACCTGTATTGTGGAGTGTATTAGCATGACAAGTAGATGGATTGGTTTGGTGGGCTGATATTTAGCTGATGGCTATAGCATTAGAAAAGCTGGGTTTGGTTACCCAGGAGTCCTGAAATCACCTGGAGCGATTCAACTTTGGCACCACTTTGAACCAAATCAAACAATCAAACAAGGGCAAACGCCCACCTGAAAACACACAGGCCATAGATCAAAGGAAAATGCTAAATTATGCGTATAAACACTCCTTTTTAGATATAATACCCAGTCGTTTTTATGACGACCGCACTATTGTATGTCATAGTATTAAACAATAGGGACATTTGTGGATTTAATTTCTAAATGTCAAATGAATAGCAGCCATATTAGCAATGGGAACATAAAGTCATCTGTCAGTTTTAATTCAATTTCAGCCGTACAATTCCACTTTGTCGACGTCAGGCTGCAGGACTTCCCTGTTGCCTTGCTTCCTTATAACATGGCACTTAATGACAATGACTATTACTATTATCATCCCTGTAATGGCCCCGTGTTGAATAACAGTGTTATCTCCAGTCAAAATCAATAAGCGCCGATTTAATTTCACGGGACAAGATAAAAGCAAGGTAGCATTTGAATTCACCTTTCATTGTGATGATACATATCATCTGTGGCCTTACGTGCTGAAAAGAGCTCAGAGGGATCCGACAATAGATGAATAGCCTTGGGCTATCTATCCTTTAGAGCCTCTCTGACTAGCTGGTGCTGTCATTAGTGCCAGGCCTGTTTAAGAGCTGGAGTCTGTGGATGTCACTTGAATCCTTGTGGCAAAGAGCTGCTCTGCAAGTCTGACATGTTCGCCATGAAAACAGGAGCACAAACATTTTCTTTAATGTGCACATCCATCATATTTTGTTTAATTTTTTTTTAGGCATTTATATCATTCTGCAACTTCACAGTAGTGTTCCTTATGTATACGCATGCAAACATCCAATGCTTAGTAGAAGTATTTATGTTGTAGCATCAAAATGCGATTTTCCTGAACCCCTAAAACCTAAACACATTTTCATGTGACAAAGGTTTCTGCATGATCAGATTGCCACATAACAACCCCCAAGGTTGTGGGCAAGGAGAGAAGGGCATCACTGCTCTAAGCATTTTTTGCAAATGGATGAGAGGGGGTTTCCATTTGAAAAACCTGGAAAAGAACGCAGATTAAGTTGCCCTCTAAGATATTTT
>JAJHUR010102899.1:0-10317 GCA_027495735.1 Lutjanus campechanus
CTCCTGGTCTGTAGCGATATTTATCTATCTATTTATCTAGATAGTTTTGGTGTGAGTTGTAGAGTTCTGGAGATATCAGCTGTAGAGATGTCTACCTTCTCTCCAGTATAATGGGACTAAATGACACTCAGCTAGTGGGGCTCAAAGCACCAAAAGAATTCATTTGAAACATTCTAAACCAGCGTCTCTGGTCACCAGAAAGTAGTTCCAGTTGATTCTAAAGCAGTTCTGGTACATTCAGGTCACAGTTTCAGGAAATTTCTGTAAACATTGCTGTTGAGTTTTTCAGATGTATTTTTGGTTCCTAGAACAACACAGGACTAGTACCATTTAGTTGTATTAATGTGGAGAGAAGGCAGCTGACTCCCACAAAACAGTGTCGATGGATAAACAGAATTTGTGGTGAACTGTCCCTTTAAGTTTGTAGAGTATGACATCAGCACCACAATATTTAACTTCAGTGGTATTTTTGCACACATTTCAGTCCCTGCAGAGAAGCCTGAACTATCAATTATCAAAACATTTGCCAACTAATTTTATTTATTTTTATCAGTTATATTTTGCAGCTCTGTAAACAAGTAGGTAAGGAATCTGCGGCCTGCGGCTTTGAACATTTTAATTGTAATTTATCATTATTGTAGGTCTATGAAAAAGTTGAGGCAAGTTAAAATTTTAAGGCAACATATTGCAGTAGATTTTTGAGGGTTGAGCCCAACTCAAACTTTTAAAGTTTTGAAAAAGTTTTACCAACTACTGATTTTTTGTTGAGATATTTTACTTTTAAATTTGTTTAGATAAACTTAAATCTTTGAGCCTTAGAACATCAAAAGATGTATTTAAACAAATATATAAATTCAATAAATTTAATTTTCAGGCACCAAATTAATAACAAATCAGGTTCACATCAGTTTTTTGAGTTTCTAGAACTCAAAGATTCAAGTTCATCGAAAGAATAATAATAAATGATCTCAACTAAAGATTACAGGTTGGCAAAACTTTCATTTATTTCAAAAATTTATTTCAAAACAGAAGAGTTTGAGTTTGATTTTTCCAGCTCAAAACTCAAAAGTCCATTGCAGTACGTTGAAATTTTGAGTTGTCTCAGCTACTTTTTTTACAGTGTAAATTGATTCTTACATTTACCAACTGTAAAAAACATGTAGCCTATACAGCAAATTAAAAAAAAAAGTCTTCAGGGAAAAGAGAGAATTATCATTATTATTGTTCATTTTTTTTGGCCCAAAATGTCTCTTTGGATTGTAAAGGTTGCAGACCCCTGTGCTGAGTAATTACATTATTATTTTTTTCTTGATCTGTTAATGATTATATGCTGAATTAAAATAGAGAAGAGTCCCTCCCAATCCTAAATGTTTTCTCTCAGGCCTGAAGTGCTGCTGATTGGTGTTGTTGTGCTGCTGAGCGCTGTGAGCTGCTCTGCTCTCAGCAGCTTCTTCTCATTAACTCTCATGCATTGCCTTCCATTACTTCCATGCCCCTGTGGTCGCAGGCAGCACGTTTCATGTTTGCCTTTGTGATTGAGTGAATGTGTTTGCCTGTGAGAGCTCGCACACATGCCTGTTTGTGAGACGGTAGATGTGCGCGTGCACGTGTGTGTGTGTGTGTGCCTGAATTGTGTTTGAGAGAGAGAGAGAGAGAGAGAGAGAGAGAGAGCTGTTTTTGAGCCTGAAGGGAGGTCTTCTCCTCTGAAAATCCCCCACAATTCCTTGCACCTCTGCGGGCAGTGGCAGCGGTGGTGGTGGCAGCAGAGACGGCGGTGGCGGCAGCAACAGCAGGCTGATTTCCATGAGAAAAGAGCATCAGTTGGGTTAATGGGAGGGACAGCCCTCTGAGGGGACAAATGGTAGTTAATAACCAGGGAAGAATCGGAAAAGCTCTGATCCCTCTCTTTGTACTTCTTCACCTTCTAGAGGCAGGGACGGGGTGGGGCGGGTGGGGGTGCAGAGGGAACAAGGGACACCGGGTTCATGCTAGAATGGATGTTTTTCTCTGAAGGGCTGCAATAAGATTGTACTATTTGTTATTTTCTCCGGACAGCGGGAGGAAAAAAAAAAGCTCAGAGCCTGAGAACTGGAATGTAATATGGGGCATCGCACAACAAGTGTGTGTGTGTGTGTGCGTGTGCGCGAATGCGAGGGGTGCAGTTTGTGTATTTGCACTTGTTGTGTACTCACATGTTCATGTGTTTATATGCGTGTGTGTTCAGTGTCTTTGGATGAGCGGGGAGAGATTTATTTATTTGTGATATGTGAGGTTTCACACAGTAGCTGCTGGTCAGTCAGGTCACTGAGAGAGGATACACACCGCTGTGTGCTGGGTATGGAAGGAGTGGAAGACAGTGATTCCCAAAGTGTGAGCCGGTCATAAAAAAATAAATAAAACCTCTTCAAGTTTCAATTTTATGTTTGAAATTTCAATAAAACATTTGTGATTTTTGTTTTTCAATAATCAGAATTAATGAAACAAAGCCGTGGAATTTTCGTTTTTGGGTGAACTAACCCTTTAAAATATGTGTTGCTCTTCATTTATCTGCCACATTAAAAGCAGAATGTATCTTGTGTCTTGTCATTGGTTCAGGTGGTCTCGTGGACTGATCAGAGTTGTGATTAAATGTTTGTTTGGGTCTCAGAAGCTTTCCAGATTTCAAAGTGGGCTGTGGTGTTCTGAAGTTTAATCCAGTAATGTAGAGACAGACAGGAAGAAAGAGACGATAAGAAACAGAGAGAAAGACAAAATTGCAGCTCAGGCTGTGGGTCTGACATCTATCTCTGATATACTTGCCGAACCTTGAAAACCTCAAAAATAGGAACCAAAAAGTTTGAGTTTCAGAAACTTTGTTTCCTCCATTTTGGTGACTTTTATAGGATGAAAATAACAACATAATAAGGACACTGCAACAGCATTTTTATGCATTTATTTTTTGCCCCTGCCCCTAAAAAACATAACACAGCAGATTCACAACAAAATCCACGCCTCTGCTTTCTTTTAACACTTTCATTAAGAAACAAGAAAGAAAAGATGTGAAAATCCCTGCATATCTCCAGCTCTATGCACCAGAGAAGGGATTTGTCTTTGCTATAAAGGAAATTTTGCCAGTCTTTTGTACAGGTGATACGACCGATATAGCCTCTGATACAGCCTCACATATTGTAAAACCGATTCACTGATTCAGTGCCATGTACAGTCATTTATTAGCCCCCAATGGGACCCTGCTACTTCCTAGCAGCATCCTGTCTGAAGTTCAGGTAACAGAATTTTTTATCGGGACGGAGAAAGAGGTAACAAAACACCTCTAGCTGCTGAACATTTGAGAAAAATTCCATTATTCTCTCAAAAGTGTGAGTATTACACTGTGTTTTCTCCCGTGGTGGAGTTTCCTTAGAATCCCCTCAACTTGAAGCTATTTGCGACAGTTTCAGAGGTCGTATGTAAGTTGTGAAAAAGGACTGATGATTGATGTAGTTGAAGTAGTGTCAGTTTTTTTTTTTGCAATCTTTTTTTTTTTTTTAAACCGTGCTGCCAAAAAGTTTTAGATTCTGTCAGCTCAGGCCATAAAAGGGAGACTGTGTAATGTTTGAAAAACAGAATATCACATTTTTCCTCCCACAAATGAAAAGTAGAATTCATAAGCAATAAAACACACCACTGCAGACAGTAATAGAGCCCTTACTTGTTCCAGTATGATCAGTCGTCTACAGTGGCTCCAACACAGACTCGTATCTAAACAACAGAACAGATCTGTTGTCTCTCAAACAACGTTCGTATGGACTGATGGGACAGACGCTCTGGAGCTGAAGTACGTTCTGTAAGTCACGTGATGTTAAACATAGGGCTGGCGGGCAGTGTATCAATATTATATGGTTTTGTGATATGAGACTAGATATGGTTATGTTGTGATATGTCAAAGCTGTTGTCTTTTCCTGGTTGGTTTTAAAGGCTGCATTACAGTAAAATGATGAACCAGCTGTTCTGATATTTGTTTCTACCCACTTAATCATCATACTTAGGATTATTTATCAAAAATCTAATTGGGTTGTTATTTTGTGTAAGCACCAATAGTCATCCCCACAATATTGTCACAGTATTGATATTGAGGTATTTAGTCAAACATGTGATATTTTATGTGATGTTGTGCAGTGATAATACAACAAACTCATTTTATCTCTTTAGCTGCTTCCAAAATGATCAATAATGATCGATATCGACCAATATGAAACTAATGCTGTATCTCCTGGGCCAAGTTAAACACATGGTTGTGAAACAGCAGCAGTTTGGTTTGGTTTAAGCACCAAAACTACTAGTGGAGGGTAAACCCATAATAAAACCCAAATAAACTGTTAAATTTACAGTTAACTTATGTCTTTAATATCAACTGATCAGCTATCAACCAATGAAGGTAAACTACTCTTTCCCCATGTCTGTATTTACGCAACATAACGCAACGTCTGTATTTACCACTAACGCAACATAACGCCAACGTATGAGCTCCTTGTGCAGTTGACCTGTTTTTCTGGTGATGATTGATGATTCTGGTGATGATTTTCTGGTGGCTCACATTAGCCAATGTTAGCAAATAGTCAGATATTGCTGTGTGGGCTAACTGACACTTCTGTCAGTTTTGCTGATGTTATAACTGTCCTTGTTACATTATGTCTGGGTTAGCATTTGGCATATTGTTTGTAACTGCTGTTATTGAGTCAGTTTGCTTGAGTGTGAAAGTTCATTCATGACAGTGGAAATGATAGTGGTCATGGGTCTTAGCATTTGATGTTTACCACCTATGTAACATTCTCCATGATCCCAGTATAAACAGGTTTGTCTCTAGTTGCATGCAAGTTGCATGTGGTCTGATATGGGCAGCAGCCTAGCTTATGGTGGCTAATGTCAGAGGTTAGCAAACTTTAATAGATGCTGCTCTCTGACTGTGAAAGTTCATTCAGACAAATGATCTTAACTCAGGATCCACTGACAGACTGTTAGTTCAGCATCAGAGGTTGGAACTGGACGGATTTTGCTCAGTTGTGAGTTGTGGTTTAAGGCTCAGGAAAACCTAGTGTGAGGGTGCTGAGTTAAAATGTTCCTGGTCAGTTAATGATTCTTTTCATGTAGGAACTACTTTCTCTCTGCAGTAGAATCTACCAGAACTACTTTTTAAATTTTAGCTGGAAAATTAAAGCCAGCGGTTTTTGTTTCCATCTTTTACATGAAAGGTGATTTCTGTACTGATTCATACAACATATTTATGAATATTATAACTCTTTCACATTAAAATAACAGGCTTTTTATTTGGGATAAAGTCTCCTGGCTGCAAAAACATGCACACAGCATCTCTCTCTCCCTTCTTTATAGTAAATACAGCACTATATACATTAACTGCATTTAGCTGGCAGCCGTGACAGAGAGAAGAATGATGCATAGACTGATTGAAAACAGACATATGAATGTGCAGCGCAGCACACACGCACACACACACACGCACACACACACACATACATACTGGCACACAACCAGATATTTACAAGGCTAATTAAAGTAAAAAAAGAACATTTTCATTTTTGTGTTATGCATAGGCACAAAGTTAATAACACAGGCACACATGCTCTCATTTACTCACACTCTCGCTGAGGCTCTTTTGGACCAGCGCACATTCTGACGGGCCGTGCAGCATGCCGGTCAGAAATAGTAAGAGGATGCTAGATGCTTGAACCACATACTGCCACTTTTCCTTGTGGATCTTTTTCTAGGAAGAGCGGGGCAGCTGTGGCTTTTCAGAACCTACATCCATCCATCAACCAGCACCCATGGTTTACACCACACAACACACACACT
Source organism: Lutjanus campechanus (assembly GCA_027495735.1). Classification (NCBI taxonomy): domain Eukaryota; kingdom Metazoa; phylum Chordata; class Actinopteri; order Lutjaniformes; family Lutjanidae; genus Lutjanus; species Lutjanus campechanus. Next base: position 5,848 of record JAJHUR010102899.1, read on the forward strand.
CTTTCCTCTCCCTCCTCCCTCCTTTCTCCATTTCCATGTATCTTAATTTCTTTCCGTCCTCTTTTTCTTCTCTCTTTCTCACACTCCATCCGTCCATCCCTCTCTGTTTTGCCCCCTCATCCCTCTCTCCCAGACTGAGTTTACAGCCCCCAGGCCACTTCCGCCAGGCTGTCTGCAGCAGATTTATTAATAGGCTTTTCTCTCCGTGCAGTAAACACAGCGTTGGTTTAGGGGGTCGTCTCTCAGACACTGATAGACTTGTACTTAACCTTAGGCACTGACTGACTCTGGAGCTGAGAGAAGTCTGCTGCTCTCAAACCTGATCCGCAGCAGATTAAATCAGAGAGGGACTGCAGGAAATAAACACAAGCAGGAACACACAAATAAGTTGCAGTAAAAGGGACAACAAGGTTTGCAAATTTGGTGATATTTTACAGCTTTTTGGATTTTCAGGATTGTTCAGGGAAGACAGGGAGGTGGAGTCACAAAGGTCTTGTGGTGGATTTAATTGTAGGTGTTGCAAGCGTGCAGTGGACACCTCAGCCTGCTTATACACTGCAATAAACCTCAGTAACTGACAAAATAGTCTCACCACAACATCCACTAATACATGCTGTTTTGGAGCTCTTCACCATTTTGCATGATCCATCTGAAGATAGATTTTGTTGGTTGTCACGGAATTATTACCGTGCGAGGTAGCTGAATTGGTAACACAAGAATCCATCTTTCCTGGCTTGGTGTCAGCCAATCACTGTTCCAGGAGGGACTACTGGACGTGGGCGTCGTTTTAGGAGTGACGACAACGAGAAACGTCCTGAACAAACAATGTTGGCTCCTGAAGAGGTTAGTGTAGATACTGTGATAGCATCAGTTATATCAGAACTGGAGAGTATTTCTTCATTGAAAAGAAGAGCAAAGAACAACACTGAAGGTTTTTCTACATGGAAAAGATGTTTTCACTCTTCTCCTGACCAGCTTTGGCAGAGGTTTGATCTGATTGGTTCAAGTTAGCCCGTGTTAGACGTGATAGACAGATGGTTCATCCAATCACCTGCCAAGGTTTTTTTTTTTAAAGTGCCTGCCCTTTTCCAAACACTTTTTAAGGACGACTTCCGAGATGGTTCTGTGGAACAAACCATCTGGTGTGTCAGGTTAATGGAACTGTAGGTGTTGAATATTTTTTCTGAGCAACACCACACTGGTTTAAAAGTTAAAGTTGAAAGTTCAGTCTTGACCCTGTAAACAGGCCCTGGCAAAACAATCTCAGGTGACCGTTCACTCAGCCTCGATCCCTTTAGGTACCCAAGTGGTCCATTCTTGCACGGCACATATTCCATTCACTATGATAACAGTGACACCAGGTTTCCTCTGGAAAAGTTGTTAGGCCTGTTGGCTGAGAAGAGCTGGTCCATTTCTAACTTACTAGCAGGCAGTGCTTTAAGCCTCCAGTGAGGTTGTATCCCTTTCAGAAGCTTGGTAATCAAGCCTTGAACTGCAGCATCTTTTTGGAGCCCATGTAAAATAAATCCATAATGATGCATTAAAAAAAATAAAAAATTGTCTCAATATTATACTGGACTGTGACAATAAAAGGGCTGCTAAGGGACGCTGCATCATTGTTGTTTTGCAGTTTTTCCTTATTCAAGCATTAATTGCCAGACATTTTTTGCACATGCTTAGGTCATGGCTGCTACTTTTGTTTCATTTTACTAAAGAAGGAAAGTTAAAACAAATTTGTTATGGATAATAAATGCTTTGCTCATCAGATTTATTTTGGCAATTTTCTGTTTTTGCTGTTTTTAGATTTTGTGATGAATATCTTATTGTGGACTTTTTTATCACAGTATTATTGGACTGTGAGTCTTTGGTATCGTCACATCCTTACTTTTGGTGCAAAACTATCAAATCGTTAAAATTTCTGCCTCAGTAAGAGTTATAAGAGCTGCACACAGTTAAAGGAGGCACAAACCCTGACTGCACTGGTAGTCAGTTTGATCAAATCAAAATTGAAACAAAATATCATTAGTCAGTCCTTTTTTAACTCCATATTTTTTACACTATTGGATATGTTTTTTACTGTCCTCATGAATCAATTTGGAAACATTTTAAATTGGATCATCTACATTAACTGACTGCTGAATTTAGTACTACAGCAGTTCTGAACCAAGAGATTTAATATCTGCAGACGCCCCGAATGAAACGTGACCTGCTGCTCTCCTGGTCTCTCAACACGCTGTGCTGAACACTGAGACCAGACCGACCTGCAGTGACATACTGACATCTTCATGGTTATTACACATGTGGTGTGTAAACACGTCTTCATGTCACTGCATGTGTTGCTTGCATGATGTTCAGAGAAGTGGCGTAGAAATTATGTTGTGTGTTTTATGATTATTTTCTGTACATTTTCATTAAATATATGTAGAGCCCACATGGAAGTTGATATCTTGTTTTGTCTGACCAACAGCACAGCAACTGACCAACAGTTATTCAAGAATTAATTATTAAAACTGTCAGTCAAGTAATTGATTAATAGACTAAATATATGTGTGTGGATATTTATATGATTTATCTACTATTTATAACTATTTCCACATATGTTTTTGATGAATCCATTAGTTGATCGAAAGAAAATTAGTTGCCAACAATTTTGATAACTGATTCATTGTTTCAGTGTGTTTGCAGCCTCTTAAAAGTGAGGATTTGCTGCTTTTCTTTGTCGTGTTTGATGGCAAATGAAGTGTCTTTGTGTTTTGGACTGTTTGTTGGACAGAAGAAGACATTTGAAGACTTTGGGCTCTGGGAAACTGTGAGGAGCATTTTTCCTAATTTTTGGATATTTTACAGACTAAAGAATTAAACGATTAATGATAAAAATAATTGGCAGATTGATTGGGGTTTGGGCAATACATAGATATGGTGACAGAGTTTGGATATTGTAACATGTTGATATGACATAAGTGTTGTCTTTTCCTGCTATTTAAAGGCTGAATTACAGTCATTTCATTTTCTGAATTTATCGGACTGTTCTATTATTTGTCTTTACCCACTTAGTCATTACGTGCACATTATTTATTGATTTATTTTAACATGAATTCAGGGTAGGTTCACTGAGAGTGAGGCTCTCTTTTGCAGGACCATCCTGGTCACATTCACACAGTTACACATTCACACCTGGAAGCTGCCCAGTACAACTACAGTCTGATCTGCCGGCCACTGAGCAGCTCAACCGGCACGCTTGGGGTTAAGGGTCTTGCTCAAGGACACCTTAGTGGTGGTAATGAGGGAGGGGCAAGCACTATCTTTCACTTTCCCCACCCAGATTTATCCTGCCGGTCACCGACCCTCTAGTCCCAAGCTTGCTTCTCTAACCTTTAGGCCACTACTGCCCACCGGCCAGATTAAAAATCTCACTGTGTTAATATTTTGTCAAAGCACCAATAGTCATCCCTACAATATTTTCATTGAGGTATGTGGTAAAAAAAACTAGTGTAATGTTTGATTTAGTCTATACTGCCCTGCAATAATACAACAAACTCATTATATCATCTTAGCCTCTTTCACCTCTCGGAGAACACGTCATCAATAATTATCGATATCAACCGATACAAAACTTCACTACCTTGTTAGATTATGCAGCTATATCGCCCAGGCATAAGATTCATCGACAATGAAAATAATTGTTGGTTTTAGCCCAATTAGCCTGTGACTGTGCTTGCTTCTCCTCTCCTGTTCTTGTGAGTGAAATTATTGATCTGGGTGGTGAGATTCAGCTTGAGATCTGTTGGGCCGAGTCAGGCCGTATATCTTATTCTTATTATTATTATTATTAGTGGTAGTAGTAGTGTTATTCATTTTAATGAATGAAGTTGAATAGAATTGAATATTTTCGCTATAAATGTAATTATATGTGACATAAATCCTTGTAATTCATCATAAACTGCAACAGAATTCCTATTTTGAGAGAACACTTGAAGCACTTTATAGCCAGTTGCAACATGCAGCCAATCAGGAGCCTGTGTCATACAGTTGTTTTATGTCAAAATATATTGATAATCATCAGCATCTCTGTTATGATGATGTGTTGACATGGTTGAAGTGAAGTGTTGTGGTTCGCTGCTGTCATGTGCTGCAGCGGAGGAATGCACCGCTTCTAGACGGTCTAGTATGCACATGCAGAGAAAGGACTGATGCATGCCAGTGAGTGTTGTTGAGATTCAACACGTGACTCAGCGCTGAGTCATGTGTGTGTATGTGTCACAGTAATATCTGGAATATGGACCCGGTGAGTCCGGCCCGGTCTGGAGATCCAGATTAGTGAGTCAGCGAGTGGCCGAAACCTGATCTGTGCGGAGCGAAAGAGAGAGTAACTCCTGACTCACACACACACACACACACACACACGCTCTCTCTCTCTCTCTCTCTCTCTCTCTCTCTCTCTCTCTCTCTCTCTCTCTCTCCCACACACAC
>JAJHUR010102902.1:0-10565 GCA_027495735.1 Lutjanus campechanus
CAGCTTTCTTGATTAACTTAGGCTTTTTCTTCAGGCCCTGTGCACGGTCACATAAAAAGAGGCGTTCGGTGCGTCATTTAACTCTTTTTCCACAAATGAGCTGCCCACTTCAGTCAAGATGAACAGGTTGTATACATATACATTAAATAATAAAAGTATACATTTCAATAAAAAGCAACACTGTTGTTGTAAATAAGATGAGAGGAATGAGTTCTTCATGCTGCAGTTTATTTCTAACATGACAACTGCACGTTATGGAATCAAACTTAATAGATTTAAACATGATTCTGTCTGCCTCACACTGTCCCATTACCTAAGTTACTGATAATAAGATTCATTAATCAATTTTGGAATCTGTTCTGAGCTACAGTATCAGCAGTGCAAAACAGACTTTGCAGAAAATCAGGATCCATCATAAAAACAAAGTCGCTTCATTATAGTGTGTGAATGATCTGCTGTGTAAAATTTGTTAAAAAAGTGTTAAGTGTAAAAGTGTTAAAGTGTTAAGTGTGAAGCAAACGAGAAAAAATGACTCTGCATCACCAAACTGACGTGGCAACATGATGCATACAGTCTGAGCTGCTGTAGTATGGTTTTATTCTGTGAATTATGAATGCATCAACTTTGCATACATAACATCTTCCTCCTCAGTTTACAATCTATATAACGCATAAAGAACATCATCAGGAAAAGAATCAGTGAAAGAGCACATTTACAGCCAATTTAATCTCAAACTCCGAACATAACCTGCAACCCGACCAGGTTATGAGTTCAGCACAAGTTACTACGGTGATCTAGCCAGGTTAAAGAGAGCCACCTTCCTGACACTGAAAACGGTGGCTTTAAACTCCACATACCTCGGTAACCCATCAATCTTACTTTGTAGTACACCCCTCAGGGTGTCAAATACAGACATTTTGATTTGGTAAAGCATCCCGAGCAAAGCAAAATAATGAGAAAAATAAGGAAATACAGGCAGAGGCCAGGATCTGTGCAGATGCAACCACCACCACACACTTGTTGGTTGATTTTTAAAGAAAATGTTGCATATTATACCTTAAAGGACCAATTCATAGGATTTAGTGGCATCTAGCAATGAGTTTGCAAACACTTTGCCTATTTATCCCGTTCAAAGTGTGTAGGAGAATCTCTGGTGGCCATGTATCTAGAGCTGTTTGTTTTTTTCTCGTTCTGGGCTCCTGTAGAAACTCCACGGAAGAGGAAGAAATAAAGGGCTCATTCTGTGACAAAGACATGAGATTTTACACTCATGAAAACATACTTGAATATTATATTTAATTTCTGCCCTAATCTGCCAATAAATGCCTATACAGCAGCCCATTAAAGGGACAGCTCTACGCACTATATGCTACCTATTTAGCACCAACTGCAACCAGACAAAGTTAGCGACTCTATCTGGTGAACACAGCGCAGCATTTAGATACTAAAAAAAACAGATGTTTCCTTCAGTTGCTGCTAGAGACAGAGCTTAAAGAAGAGTAAATATTGGACTTTCATTCCATCCAGGTGGCCAGAAACACCAAACTTCAAATAAATCATAATGTTGCTCTGTAGCTGCTGGATGTGTGAATAGGCAGCAGTTCACTAACAAATTCACCAGAACAACTTTATTTATGTTTACAGTGCATCAGACTGCCCCCGGGTTGCAAAACCAACAATTATTGCACTTTGATTAACCTAGCCATGCTCAAACTGTAAACAAATATTCTGCTACATGAGGGAAGAAATACATACCACACAGCATGACTTAGTTATGTGAAACTACTGCTTCTTTTTTATTTAAACTTTTTCATGAACAGAACTTTTAGCAGTATTTTTGACTGGTCAACACCAGAGGAAATGAAAAGTTCAAAAGAAGATTTCATCTTTGTCTAGCCTGTGTCTCCTAGACATAAATTAAAACCAATATGCAACTTTGACCGTTTTCTCACAGTACTTCTTATATTCAGCTCATGAGAAACAGCCTTTGTCTTGTCTAAAGCCCAAGACTAATTTGAGCCAAACTGAAAAAAACTTTAAATATTCTTCTTTTTGTTTCACTGCACTGATGTTAAATTTGTCTTAAATAATCAGCTCTTGAGGTAACAGTGAGGTCTAAATAAAACCTGGTTGTCTTAAAAAAGATCTTAAATTTATCTCAGTGGTCAAATTAAAGTCTTGTTGCTCTGTACGGTCGTCAAGGAGAAGCCTCTGAAACATGAGCTCAGCAAAAGACCTCCTGCTTTTCTTTTGTTTTGCTCCTTTTTTTCTCCTAAGGGAGCATTTAGGAGAAACAGATGAGACTACGGTGAGCCCAAAATAAGAATTTCATTTATTTCTCATTGGACAAAGAAAAGATGATTGTGAGAAAAAAAATTTCCCCTGGTATGTCCACGTTTAGTTGAGCATTTACATGATCCTTAATGGATCATATTGGACTTTTCCCCCCTAAATTTGTGCCAGTGATATTGGCCTGTATTGGACTAATATGATACTGAACACTGAATCAGCACATCTAAATACTATACTAAAAAGTTAATCAACCAAGTGACTTGGATAAAATAAAAAAGTTGCAAATCCCATAAAAGTAATCACCTAAATCTGCAACTTTTTGTATTTTTCACCCACTTATTGTTTTGGTTTTCCAGTTTGTGTTCTCCAACTTCTGCTAAACCCTCCATATAAATTGTGGGAACCAGTTCCAGGAAACAAGCTCACACCAGCCAACTGTATGATACCTGCCCTGCGTGAGATGGCACAGTGCCAAAATAAATGAGTATCTGGTAAAGAAAGTCGAACACCCAAAATCCAAAGTGACCCAGATTTTTTTTTTATCAGGAGCTAAAAGGTGAGTGAATTTTGGGCTGATATCTGACAGGTGCTGAAAGAGGACTCAGCGGGGTGCCTGTTGCTCTGATATTGCTTAATAAGTTCCTGTTTGTTTGGATGTTTCCTCTGCCTCTGTCAAAAAAACTTAACTCAGCTTTAAAAACTTACTTCACAACGACCAGCACAGTACCGACATCTTCCTCAGTTTTGCTGTTTTCTAAGTGTGTTGATAAAGGACATTTCGAGAAGCTGCGAGGCTACATGAAATAGGACAATTAGTTTCATCATGGAGCCACAATGATTACAAAAAAAGTGATCCTAAGACTTTATCACTTCCCAGCCCGATGAGTTAAGAAGGGAGTTTCACCTCATCTCAACCTTTGCATTGATTTTCGAGAGAGTGGGAGATCTGGGGATTACTTTGGAGAGCAGCAATGAAGACCTAGCTTATTGGGTCTTTTTTGTATTTGGCAAATGGGCTTGACAAAGATGGAGGAGACAAAATCTAGGGCTTACAGCTGCGGCACCCAATCGGGGGAACTTGAAAGCAGCGCTGGGATGGGAAGCTGGGAGAGAGGGTACCTCATTTAGGAGTGGTGAATTTGGACAGGGGGCATGGGGAAATGCTTAAAGTAAACCACAGAGGCCCCAACAATCGTCAGGAATTGAGACGTTTTAAACCTTTAACGGGGGACTGTGATCAAAGCGGCAGCGGATCCTCACTTGAGTGTGAAAGCGGAACCGGAGGGAACAGAGGGGATTGTGGGGGATCATGGCAGGTTGAAAACGTAAAATCAGCACATTAGCTTTATAAGGGCGTCAGAATATAGGATGATCAGGGGATCATTGGACCCATGGGGAACCAAAGAGAATCCAGTATGTACCAAGCTGAGCAGAGGAAAAATGAGGCCACTGCTGACAGGAAAGCCTCCCTTATCAAAGATGCAGTCAGAGCAGGAATAATGTTGCTGAATTCCCAGAGAAAATCACTTCATACACTGGTTTGGCTTGAAAACTGTAAAATTATCTTTACATATATGTTTCCATTTGCTAATAAATCCTGCGCTGATCTGGACTTTACAGCTGAGTCATTTTACAAATGAGCAGCTTTCATCACATCAAACTTTCCTCTCTCAAGTTCAGCTGCAAAGTCATTTACAACTCTGACCATCATTTCATCTTAAAGAGGGAGAGAGAAAAAGTCCAATTTGCATAGTAATGGATTACATGTAATCAGGGTTGTGTAGTCAAATTACAAAAAATAAGAGGTTATAATCAGCCCTGATTACATTGAAAAGATGTGTTACATTGTTAAGGATTACATGATCAGATCTTTAAAATATGGCAGTTCTAAAATTATGAGACTATTTCCTCTTTCTCTATTCACTCTCTTTACTTGTTTATTTGATAATGACAGGACATGTTCATGAACAAATGTATAAAAACACAAGATGCAAGCATGCTGGATTATACCAAAAAATGCTGATTTATGTACATAGTCCTTCAGCAGGTAACAAAAACAGAGACATAACAAATGACATTGTACACATACAAATATATAATACAGGAGTAAAAAAGATTGTCAACTTTCCCACCAACCAAAGGACATCTTTTCAACGTCTTGTTGTACGTTCTTAAGATGTCCTCTGAGGAGTTGGACTGAAAGTTTGTTGTGTTTAGGAGCATTAGCCCTAATTTAGCAAATAAAACTCTCTTTCTCACACTCTCCCTATCCAATAATAGCAATAAATATGTTGTTAATAAATTATATATATTATTTATTTGTTTAATCACAAATAAGAAATGTATCATAAATCAAACGTTGATTTCCTGCACCTGTCTTGCATGTCAACAGAAGTCCCAAAATCCCACGTATTGAACTTGATCTGCACATCTGGCAGACATCTCTTGTTTTCTGGGTTTGTTTTGCTTTAAACCTTTGTTTCAGATAGGTCGGAAAAGTGGGTGATATGTGATAATTAAGTTAAATATGACATCACAGAAAGCGATGATACAAATGTAGGCACTGAGGTCCATATTTGCTGAACTCTCAAGGGTTTTTAAAGTTGCTTAACACTGAATCTGGAGGCAGTTACTGCTCTTAAAGGGACAGAGAAATTCTGTCCTTATCTACTCACCCTCATGCTGATTGAAGGTCGGGTTTAGATTTTGTAGTCCACGAAACACTGCTGGAGTTTCACAGGAACCGCATTGCCGAACCTCCCAAACAATTTAAGTGAATGGTGACCAGTTTTCAAATGAACAAAACAAGTGAAAAAAAAACCCAAAACAAAACATAAAATGCCTCCGTACTGCTCGTCTGGTGTAATTCTTCTAAAGCCCCGACATGCCATGTTGACTTGCACACACACACACACCGTCACACCACACACACCCAGTTCAGACTGTGTGCTGGTGAGCGTGGCTCCAAGCTGAGGATCTACAGTGAAGATTTAGGCTAAAAACATGGTGTAAGTGGTTTCTTTCAAGTCAGTCTTTCAAGTCAGTCAAGCAGAAAACTATCCCTTTAACACATGATGGACTCCACAAAGCCTCCAGTAACTGATTCCTCAGTCAAAAAACGACTAGACGGGTGCTCTGTAGAGTGATTCTGATAAGGTCAGTTTTTGTTATGTTATGTTGCATAATCATGCTAAAATATGGATAAACAAACCAACAGAAGCAGGTGATACTAAACCTAATATTTGCCAAAATGCAGCATCAGCATGTTAGTAAAGTAGTAGCTGGGTTGCTCTTGCTTAGCTATGACACGGGTTGGTGACTTTCAGCTTGAGACGGCTTGACACCAGAGATTTCTTCTTCACTCACAGCTGCTCTGTTTGAGGAGCAACAGCTACTCAAAGTTTTAATCTGGCTCAAAAACATGTCACATACAGAAACGCATTAAATAGTGTTGCTATGTGAACTGATTTTCAAATTTTAAGTTAGCACTGCTAGAATTCAGTTTTCTTAGCACTACTATAGATGTGTAAACAGCAAAATACTGCAAATTCAAAATTTACAGTAAGTTACATGAAAAGTCACAGAAGTACCCATGATTCAGTGCATATTATGTTGTGAACTGTAAAAACATTTTATGGTGTTTTATTGGGCATTTTGTGATAAGTAACAGTGCACATTTCAAAGTAATTTGACTCAAACCTGGTAACAGCACATCCTTAAACCTGTATGCCTTATTCTATGATCTCATGTCTACCAGCAGGTGTAGGTATGGACCTCACGTCTTCTTTCCTTTTTAAACCCACCTCAAACAGAGCACAAATTAGTCCGGTCCCCCCCAACCCCCCCACCCCCACTCGTGCTGCAGCCTCTCCCAGTCGCAGGGCTAATTCAGAGGAGCACTAGCCTTGGGTAGCAGGGTTTCTCGCTATGCTGAATTATAAATCAAAGAGCACTTACATGAAACCACTTGCTAATTACATGTTTCACTTCGCTCCTTTTTTCTCCTATGTCACTTTATACTGGCTATGATCACTGGGAGGTGGTGGAAGGTACAGAAACCTGTAACTGGCTCAGGGATAATCATGTCTAAGTAACCCAGCAAAGATGATAGCAATTATTTTCCTGTGATTACCACATGCTACATTGATGTTAATACCCACCACTTGCTCACACTTTGGGCTCCGTCCTTGATGTGTGCTCCCCAGCTGATGAGACACCTAAAATAGAGGCTACAAAAGCGTCTGTACCTTAAGATATTTTTATCTGTGAAATCCCTCCTCTGCTGCACTGTATTTGTGACTTCCTCATCCTCTTCATGTCCTCTGAGTGTCATCTCCCCCCCCCCCCCCCCTCCTCCCAGTCTGCAAGGCAAACCAATTTATCATTGGCCAAAGGAGGGCCTTGTCTGTTTTTGAGGCTGCGCTCCTAATGAAAGGGGGTGCCGCGTCCCGGACAGTCCACCGAGACTTGAGGGGGCAAAAAGTCCAGTTCCAAGCCCAACTTGGGGAAGTAATTACCCCTCTGGCGGACCGCTGAGAGGAGCCCCTCCAGCCGGCCAGAGCAACTCACACACTGCGGACCGGCCCCCATCGTTAGGGAGGCCCCTGAAGCTGGATGTCATCTGACCCGGACGGGGGTGATGCAAAGGGGTCGACTCAGCACGCCTTGGCCTGGGTAGCCGGTATTGGCGAAAGGATCGGAGGAGCGGTGCCAAACTCAGCAGAGGAGAGGAGAAAATGGGGAGATGGAAGAGGAGGGGCTTTGACAGGAAGAGGAATGGACTGTCAGGGAGAGATAAATAACGAGGGGAAAGCGGGCAGCAGGTGACCCGCGGCAGGGCTGCCTCGTAGGGACAGTGACCGGCTGACCTCGGGGCTGGCTCTCGCGGGGGCCACCCACTGGTCACCTACTTCTACACTGTCACATCACTCCAGAGGCTTGGGGCGGGTACCTGACATGACGGACTACAGAGAAACTGAGATCATCATCACCAACACATGGCTTTTAAAAAAGAAATTCAGAGCTGATGAGCTCTGGCCAGAGGAGGAGCTTTAGGTCAAGGAATTGGAGCAGACACATTCTACTGATATTTTATTATTAAATTTCTGGCACATATTCCACAAACCACTTTGACAGACTTGTGAGGACTTTATTCACATTTGCCAGTGGTGAAGTGAATACATCAACTCAAGTACTACACGCAGGTATTTGTACTATAGAATGATACATAGAAAACATGATGCTCTTATGGCGCACTGTTATTAAACCAGAGGCGGGGCATTGTTTTTCAAGTCACAAGTAAGTCTCAAGTCTTTGCACTCAAATCCCAAGTCAAGACACACAAGCCTTGAGTCCCAAGTCCTCAACTTTTACCCCACTAACACAAAGTCGTTGCCGGAACATAGTTGCAACATGACTTTTGCAGCATGCGATGTTGTAGCAGCCTACCGGGTGAAATTCCAGAGTGCTGTTGCCAACAGGTGATTTTAAATATTGCTGTTGTGTTGTCCCAACTGATATATTATATATATACAGTATATATATATGATATATTGATCTAGAATGATATATCGATTCAAAGTGCAAATATTGATCTATATTGTCATCCTTAAGATATGCTTTTATTTTGACATTCCCATGGCATGTTTGTGTCACAAATGTCAGGAAGAATTCAGTCACAAAAATGTCAAATCATACTTTTGCTGATTTTTATAAATATAACATCAATGTAACTGAACGTGTTAAATTGATTTATGATATTGTCTGATATCGATGGAATCAAAATGGTATCATGACAGCCTTTGTGATATCAGAAAATATTATATCATTGTCTAAAGATTTGTTTTAACAACAGATCGTGATGAAACGTTTCCGTCACTTTTTGGAGCCTCAATACACGGTGCACTTACTCTACCAACTGTGCTACCAGGACCACCATGCAAAATTATCTTTGTTGTCATTTTTCCAACTAGAGCTCAGTAACGTAAATTTACTTCTTTTCTTTTTTTTTATCATTCTTCCCTGCAACTTGATTGGATGCAGTCAGATTGCTTCAAAAATATTTGCATTTGGGGAATTAAATGTCCAGATTTATGGGCTTTATTGGCAGAATGTGGCAGAAATGGAATATAAAATTCATAAGTTTGTTTTCATTAATGTATAATCTCCTGAAAATAATAATCATTGTGTTTGTGTTACCTTAGAATGAGCCCTTTATATCTATGGAAGGAGCAGATCATCTTCCATGGAGGACACTGGCTCTAAATGGGACCTTTTACTTTTTTTCGTGCACTTCTCAGCCACCTTTTTATTTTATTTTTATTTTTTTTGAGAGAATTGTCATATTACTCTTACTCTACTCTGTTACTCAACTGTAATTTCCAAAATTCTCTACACCCAAAGAACCAACAAAATTGGAAATCCCAAAGGAAAAATTGCACAGACTTTATACAACCATTAACCTGATGTTTCTGGAACTGAGTGTCCATAAATTTAAGAGCTAACTTATCCTGGAAAAACTCCCCTCTGGCTGTTTTTTCTTCCGTCCTCTACTTTTTTCATCATGAATCAGTGTCTGAGTTTCTAATGTAATTTACTTCAGTGAGATGCCTGGGATGCCCATCATTCTCTCTATCTGTTCCTGGTGGTATTGATCCTCTTCTCTGACCAATTTGAGATCTGCCTCCACAGGAGCTGTTGCATCCATATCTGCACCACTGGACCAAACCCAGCGTCCGTCCAGCCACAACAGCACTTCTGCACTTATGGCATCAAATGGATTGTTTTTTAGACTTGACTCTCTAGTCTCCAAACTATATTCAGTTGCTTGATAAAATGAACTTGGAATTATGTTACATATTTCCATTAAGATGTTTTATCCTCTCCTTAAACTTCTCAAGAATCACTTTTTTCTTTTACACTTTTTCATATTTACACTTGTGACTGAGCTTGAAAACTGCAACTCCACATTTCACCACTGATTTAGTCTCAAAATACTGTTATATGACATTGTTGATGTTCTGACTATCTCTAAATTTTCTGTTATATTTCTATGCTGTATAGTAAATTTAAAAGTAGGTGCATTTAGATTGTTGATGCATAATTTGTTTAGGTTTTTAAAAAAAATCAGTTTTATGACTCGGGTAAAAATCACTATTTATTTATTTATCACTATTATTGTGATTATGCTTATGCTTGTGATTTCTCTTTTGTCCTATTGTGAAGCGTCTTTGAGTGTCCTGAAAAGCGCTATACAAGTTTAATGTATTATTATTATTGTCATGTAATTTGTTTTTTTTTATATAAACTGTTTATGTCACTTCCACAAAGCAATGCTCTGGCCATAATTTCATAAATTGTTTCTTTTTTAACTTAAAAAAAAAGCTAATTAAGTCGACTGTAAAGTGTTGTCTGCTTTTCCCCAACCACTGAAATATTGGACACAGACCATGATTGGACAACAGAACATCCTCAGGAACTGGAAGAAACCTGGAGAACCTCCTATTCAGGAATGGGTGACTGAGTTAAGCAAAGTGATAGGAAAGGATATCGTATAGGATGCAAGACAGAAGAGAAAAATATCTCCTGAAGTGGGCGCGTACCTTGACACTTATATGTGCCAGTGAAAAAGAACAAGGCACATTGTTTGTGATGAACAGATTTGAGAGATGATGGGCATGTAACTTTATTGTAATTTTAAAAATGTGGTTTTTTTTGTGTGTTTGTTTTTTATTTTATTTTTTTCCTCTCTTCTTTTCGCGTTGACTCCTCTTGGTTACGGGTGGGATGGGTGAGTGTGTGGATTTTGTTTTATTGTTGTAATAGACCGCATTATGTACAGTATATTGGGTGATATGGCTGATTTGAATATTATAAAATAAAAATTGTAAATAATGAAAAATGCTAATTAAGTCCATTGTTTTGAACTGTTAGAGAGTGATAACATGTCACTTCCAATTTGGAGTGCGTTCTGCCTATTAAAGGAGAAGTATATATCAGTAAATATATTCCATATTTTTAAATTGCACATCCTAAATTCCATACTCATTTGAGCACCAAATGTGTATTAATCCTCAGCTGAAAATAGTCCCCAACAAATGCATTAAACCCCTGTTTAAACCATATACAATATAATAATTAGTAGACAGAGCCTCCATAATGTCACCCACAGGTTTCTGAAGAGTTGTTGTGAAGCTCAGTGTGGTCACTCTGGCAGTTGTGATCTTGGCAGTTCATGACTTTGCAGCCGAATGAAGCAGCTAACTAGTGGCTAG
>JAJHUR010102905.1:0-10534 GCA_027495735.1 Lutjanus campechanus
GGGGGGGGGGGGGGAGTGATAGCAAAAACATGGATGTAATTCAGAGAAAAAGGAGCAGAAACAGAAGAAGAAGAAGAAGAAGAGGAGGGGAGCGGGATCGAGGGAACGTGTGAGAGGTTTAGATAAAATGAAAAAAGAAAGAGAAGAGGGAAGGAGGAAGGAACGGGGTGGGTGGGGTGGGGGGGGGACTGACTGCTGTGTGATTGGATAAGCGCCAGTGACTCTTTGAAATTGCGATCGCCTCAGATATGCATTTCAACGTATAGCTTAACTTTTCTCATATAGATAACAGCTTCGTTAGCCGAAAAACTTTGCCCGGTTGCCAACTTGAAAGCTCGTCGCGCGAGGCGTTTCCGCTTCAATTTCCCACTCAGGCTTTTGGTGATTGATCTGCTTTGAAGGTTTTTTCTTTTTTTTTTTTTAATAAGCCGTCAAATGTAAAAGAGGGCGAGGAGGAAGAAGAAGAACTTGGACGGGTTCACGTGGCAACGACTCTGAGGAGCGCACGGCGTTGGGACGCAACAAAGGTGGAAAAATAATTGAGTCCTAGCAGCATTGTTGAAGTGCTGGAGTGAGTTACTGGCTGTGTGAGGCTGCCAAGGCTTTCCCAAGACCCTGCAAGGCCTCACTGAAGGTAAGCTCCATAAAACACTGCGGGGCTGGAAGGTTAAACCTGCAGCAGGTGAGATTTTAAGGTTAAAATATGCCTCATCTTATCAGCTGGAATCACAAAGCAGGTCTGCCGCAGAGAGGAGGAGGATCACATCACGCCTAAGAAGATTTTTAAAGCTGATTTCTTTTTTTTTGCTCATTTATTAAGCCAGGAACGTCCCGGCGAGACACAAAATTACCTTTTTTCAGGCAGCGCTGGTTCAAGATGGCAACAAAACAACTCGTGTAAAATAAATTTCACAAGGATAAAATGAAATACCTGGAAGCATGCACATGAAAAATGACAAGTAAAAAGGGAATAAAAGAAGAAAAAATGATCTTTATAAATAGAGAAAGAATCAGAACAGTCAGAAGGTGAGTGAAGTCAGCCAACGGTGTAAGAAGAGACACTTTATCTTTACATAAACATGAGGTTTTAGTTGTTTGAGGCCTATAAATCAGTCCCTCCAGGACTTCACGGGCTGTTTTGGGGATCGTTGCAGCCTAAAATGCTCGAGTTCCCACCAGCTTTCCTAAAAAATTGCAAAGTTTTTGGCCATTTTGTGCAGCGTAATTCCGGTAGGATGTCAAAATTGCAGAAGAAAGTTGTGATTTTCTTTTTGTAGAATTCATTAAAATCAACTAAACTTAACAAGTAAGCAAACTAAAGAGGTGCACCTGGGCGGTTTTCCACAAAGAAAACAGAATCTTTTGGAGCTCAGCACAAAATTAGAAAATAAAAGCGCAGAAAGTGTTGATGAATCTCGATAATGATGACAAATTAGTGAATAATAGGGCAAAACATTGAGTCGGTCCACTGAAACGTACATGTATGACGTTCACACGATGGACTATGATCGGTAGAACTCGCTGGAAGAAATGATGAATCTTTTTTTCCTCCATTCATTCTGGAGGTAACAATTCATATGAAAATGCCATAACAGAATTCATGACATGAAATAAACATGAAATTCTTTTGCTGATTGAAGAGAATGAGCCGCTGACAGACTCTCGAGTCAGTATCAGGCTGGAGACGACACAGTAACAGTTGACGGCGCTGCCAGCAACCCTTGAAACTACCTGGAACTTGCTGCTATAACTTACTGTCGCCTCCTGAGCAGAGCTGAAATGTAGTTCCAGGAACCCGTGACGACGGCTGCACGTTACATTTTGTGAAGCCTCTGCAGTGGGAAGAGACTGTTGGTTCTCGCTCAATAAAAGAGGGGCTGAAAACTTCTGATGTCGGCAAAAGCAATCCTCAAACACTCACGCATACAGGAGCAGGACCACCTTTATGTTTTACACGGCTGGTGCATGTTACTTAATCTTTTTTAGTGGGATTATATTTGTTTCTAAATCCTGACAGCACGATTTGACATGAGCATGATTTTTTTTTTGTAAATAATCTTTGTTTGCTCAAATGAAATCATTCTTTGTGTTATAATTGCTGTACAAAATATCATTTATGTACTTGCAAAAATGTCCCCAAAATGTCCCATCATGCACTCAGGATTTTTTAAGGCTTATTGTCATGAGAGAATGAAGTCTGCATGTGCATATGTACTGTACATTTTTGTAGTATATTCTGTACATAACCAGACAAAAACACATTTTAAAATGCAAAATGTAAAGGTGTCAAATTAAGTGTTCAAAATGGCCACTAGAGGGAGCGTGGCATCACTAACAGGAGAAAATTAAAGTAAAATTTGAAGTAAAGTTACACACAGTTACTCAAAAGACTGGAGAGGGTTTCTACCTGTGTCAACACCTTTAGGATGTGTTTTTTTATACGAGTGTTATTATGAGTACTTACACAAAGCTAATGCTAATGCTAACTGCATCACCGTCGTACCTGCACACACACACACACACACACACACACAGAGGAGCTACACACCTCGCTGCACAGGATTTCAGGCAAAAACAGACATGAAATCAGGTTTAAACACACACAAACACTCGCAGATCTCTCTGTCACACACACACACACACACACACACACATACACATACACACACACACACACACACATACACACACAGAGTCACCGCAGGGTGTTGGAGGGAGAAATGATGAGAAGATCAATCATCAGCTGTCAACAGTGGCTAATAGAGTATGAGAACAACATATTAACTATACTGGTTAGATTAACACTCACTCACACACACACACACACCAGTCCAATACAATGTCAACTATTGATCAGTTTCACGGTTGATTAGTCGAAACTTGTCCAATAAACACACTTCTTGCTGCACAAACACACTAAACAAAAACACAAACTCGCCGTGATTGAACAACGTGCAACACACAAGCTTGCAAAAATATACACACGAGTACATTGATGCAAATAAAATCTACAATCTCATGTGTTCTGATTCCCTCTGCGTGTGTGTGTGTGTGCTGTCCTGGCTGTGAGTCTCTGGTGGTAAACAGATTGATCTCTATGGAGAGAAACTGGCACAGCGGCTGTGTTTCCTCCTTCAACCTGCCAGGCAGAAGAAGAAGAACCATCTGATTTTCGAGGGGGATTCTCTCTTTCTCTCTCTCTCTCACACACACACACTCGACTGGAAGCTGGAACTTCACCTGGGCATCAACGGAAGAATGTGACCTCTTTTAACAAAGCCCAAACGCTCCGACCGGTCTGATGAAAGGTAACGGAGAAGTTTGTAAACTTTACAAACTCTCTCAAAAGTCTCTTAATCACCACAAACCACAGAACTGACAGTGATGGAAGCAGAGAAGAGTGATAGAAACAGAGGTCAGGTGACGCGCTGCAGCAGCCTCTTCACCGGAGTGCACCACAGAGCGCACAGGACAGGTGACGCTTGCTTGTTTGATTGTTCCTGTTTTTATCACTGACAGGCTCAGACTGTTATTACACGTCCGACAACATTATGGAAAGAATCGCTACAGAGAGAAACCTTTTTTTTAAAGAGTAAGAAATGTTTTGCGTAACTAACAGCTGATTTATTGCTCTCACCAAACTACCCAGACTTTCTTTCATTGTCAGTTTTATTCAGACTCGACAGAAACAAAATAAAACTCAACTGGTTGAAATATGACCTTAATTCACGGCATGACGGAGAGCAGGGCAGGTGAACCCAGAGAGCTGATTATATACCTGAACTACAGCAGGACACAGTTTAATTTTCTCTGACAGTGTGAAAATCTGATGTTCTCACATCCCAGATGACGAAGAAAGGCAATGAAACGTCTTAACGTGGAATTTAATGGCGCACATCCCTACACAGTATGACAACAACACGTTCTTCTTTGAAATTTCCATTCCAGGATGGAATAACTGTTTTAATTTGCCTGTTTCACCTTTATTAGACTTCAGATTAATGCCGAATTTTCTCCGAATGAGTGTCTGTTTATGAGTCGTAAGAAATCATGAATGATCTTTTAGAAGGAGCAGATGTTTAAAACTGTTAAATTGAGCAAAATGTTAGTGTCAGTGAGACAGGCAGTCACTGAACTCAAACTCCAGAGTGTGTATTTTTTTAAAAAAAATTTACGCTGTTGCACGCGCCTTGTACTCCTGCAGGTTCAGTGCTTCTGCAGCCTGCCTGAGCTTCCTCGAGTCTGGGGAGGAGGGGGCAGAGAGAAACAACCTGCTTCAACCATAGACTGTATATTAAATAAGATTTCAACCTATTTAATTTACAGTCTGTGGCTCCAACTTACTATTTGTGCTGCTTTACTCATTTTTAGACGTGCGACTGTTACATATTTCTCCTTTAAACACATTTGCCAAAATCATAATCTACTGGTTTATATTTCAAATGCAAAGTTGACACTATTTTAAGGATAAGGACCTATTTTATTTGTTACTGTCAACAAATCCAATGAATAGATGTCCATCACTTAATATTTTCTATTCTACTTTAAATTGTTTTCGGCTCTCAGGCCAAATTGGTTTCTTGCTGTAGATATTAATCTTTCAAACAACTCACAAATATAGTTTCATTTTTATTCTTCTTTTTAAGGCGTATTAATGTTTTTTAATACAACAATCGAGCTCCACACGTGAGCAGCATCTAGTGGCCATTAGTGGCACTGCACCCTCAGACATCACCACTCTGGCTTCAGTTTGTTGTCGTAGCTGCAAATATTTATTAAAACAAAAGAGTATTTTTTAAAGTAATCTTCTTAATGATGCTGTTTTTATTGTGGTGTTTGTTTACAGAACATTTACAGTATTTCTGGCACACACACACACACACACACACTCACAGTTATCTCTCAGTTGAAGGTGTGTGTAGCAGCATTAATGTAAAAATCACATTAAACAGAGAATAATTTCACTGAAAATGCTGTTGACTCTCAAACAGGAAACTACAGCAGCACTCCTTTCTTTGACCTCCTTAATGATCCATTACAGCACCGTGTATGTGTGTATGTGTGTGTGTGTTCGAGTGTGTGTGTGTGCATGTGTGTGTGCTGACCTTTCCCCAGTGTTAGCCGGTCTGAGCCATCACAGGAGGTATTAATGGACTAATCACATTAAACAGAGAATCATTAATCATCTCCCCTCAGCGCTGTCACTGCCACGCAACGCCTAATCAACTCTATTGTTTACACACACACACAAGCACACACACACAGGCTGGCACGAGTCTGGCACACACACATGCAGGACATACAACACACACACACACACACGGGGATGAAATGTGCAATTTTGACGCAGAAACGCCTAAAAAACAAACAATTTCTCACATTTGTAATCTATTTTTTAAATTTTTCTCACATCTTTTCTCCCTCCTTCTCGTCTTTTTCCTCCCGTTGTTCCTTTTTCTGTATTTTCCTCGTTACTGTCATCGTCTTTTTCCTCTGTATATCTACTCTTCATCTTTTCCTCCTCTCCCTCCCTCCCCCTCCTCTCCCTCTCTGACTCTCCATCTTTCATCCTCTTCACTTTGTACACTGTTTTGCTGATTCAGCAGCGGCGTCATTAAGATGCCTGGTAAAAGGCAAGACACACACACACACACACTTTGCATCTTTAATAATCTACACGCACTCGCACTCAAAGCTGAAAGTGACACGATGCTGAACGAAGCTAAATACCTAAAAGTTCATCTAAATTCTGATTTAAATCGAATTTCCCACATTGTAGCTGATTGGTTGTCACATTACTGTTTCTGTCAATGAACCAAAGAGGTTTTATCAAGACACTCAAATTTTAATTATGTTTGAGTGGTTTAAACTGCTGTTGTTCTGCAAAATATTTACCATAATGCAGTAAATCCACCTTTCTTTATGTTGTTCTAGTTAAAAAGATGCAGAATTTACAAGTGGATTGACTGGATATAAATAATGAATAATAATAATAATAATAATAATATAACAAATAGATTTATCTGTATGTGTAAATGTTGCTTAAGTTGGCCAGGCTGTTATGGTGCCTTCAAGTGAAGTTGTTTTTAAATTGTTTGCAAGAGAAACTGATGAAACAACCCACCTCTAATAGCTACCAGTGCACTAATGTTTTTAGAAATGCTTGGGTCACTTTTGCAAGCAAATCGCACAACACTAATTACTTCTGTTGTCGAGCTATTTCCCATTCGAAGCAAGACACAACAAAAGAAGAAAACTCAAAAATAATTAACGCTTTTGACGGTTTCCTCAACCCCAAACAGAGTGTTGTAGTAACAACAGAGACATCACAGAAAAACGGTGAGACTGATACAAAGTCGCACTGCTGCACAACCTTAAAATCAGACAAGAACATGAAGTAGAGACGGCTGCACAGAATTCACGGGAATTGCGTCAACTGTTGCGATTGCAACTTCCTGGATGGACTGAAATTTGCAAGAATGCGTTCTTATAAATGTCAGATGTTTAGAGTTGCAGATTTTATGTAGTTTCACAACAAAATACACAAATAATATTGTTAATAAAGTAAATTAACACAAATTCTTATATTTTCATAGGTCTCACTGAGGCCCCCTGCTGGTGAGCTTCAGCCGATGCCTCTAAGAGCGTGTAGTACGTTATAAGACTTTGAAGGAGATTGAAGGATTCGCCAGTTTTGTCTTGAAATTTGGACTTGAAATAAAGTTAAAGACCGCCGCTGCAGAGGAACAGGTCTTATTTGTTGACCTTAATGAAGTTAATGTCGCTGAATGAACCTGCTAATGATTTATTGACACCCGAACGCCTCGCAGAGCCGTTTTATAACGTGAAGCCGGGCTCAGAGTTTGGAGGATGAGTCCAGATGTGACAGATGATGAATCTAAAACAGACAAACAGACAATTTAAAGCTGCTTTTTCCTGAAAGAAAGAAAAGAGGAATGTTTCTCTTTAAAGAGCTGCCAGTTAACACGGCTCATATATTCCACCTCCTCACACTCACACTGATTTTTCCTCCGCTGGTCCAATCTAACCATCCGAGTCCTGGAAAGTGTGTGTGTGTGTGTGTGTGTGCGTGTGTGTGTGTGTGTAAATGATTAGACATGGACAGAGGGAGGAACGGAAGGAAAGATCAGGGGAATTCCTTCACTGGAAACGCCGGCTGGTTGCACCTACTGACACAAATAACATCACAAAAGAACGAAGAGGAGCTAAATAAGAAGAACGTGAGGAAAGATAGAAGAAGACAAAAAGAGGAAAAAATTCAGTTTCATAGGACAGAAAATTCAAGAATAAAGTTGATCAATGAATGAGGGAAAGAAATAAAGAAAAGAGTAACTGAAGAAGCACAAGTGAAAGGAGGACGACAGGACAAAAAGAAAAAAAAGAAAATTACCAGTAAAAATAAAAATAAAACAAAGAATAAATGAATAAAATGAGCAATTCAAGTAGAAATGAAGGAAAAAGTTCGTCAAACAGATGCCAAATTAGGATGTCATCACAAGTCCATGTATAGATAATGAATGAATGACCTGCAACGATTACTCGATTATCAAATTAACTATAATCAATTAATTGTTTTGAGTCATTTTTCTCTGATTTCAGCTTCTCAAATGTGAATATTTTCTGGTTTCTTCAACCCTCTTATGACAGCAAACTGAATATCTTTGTGTTCTTGACAAAACAAGACGTTTGAGGACGTCGTCTTCGGCTTTGCAAAAACAGCGATCAGCATTTTTCACCATTTACTGACATTTTACAGACCAAACCACTAATCGATTAATAATTGATTAATCAAGAAAATAAGTGAGAGATTTGATCGACAGATAATCTGTAGTCGCAGCCCTGAGTGAATGTTTAGAGAGAGAAAGGCAAAGAAAAAAGAAGAGATAAGAAAGAGGGAAACTACAATTCAAATGAAACATGGAATCTAAGACAAAAGAAAGAGAAAGAAAGGAAATTAAAAAAATATATAACAAGACAATTAATTGACAAAGTGAAAAAGTGAAGAACAGACTTAAGAAAAAGATTAAATAAAAAAGTAACAGAGGAAAGAGTGAAGTGTGTAAAAGGACGAGAACAGATGAGAGCGAGGACGAGTGTATTAAGAGCGGCTGTGTCTTTTAGCTAACGTCTAATTTGTAAGATGAGAGCGACAGAGAGCTAACCAAGTGGAAAACACCATCTAGAAACTATGATTAAACCCTTCCACTGTAATAATGAGATCTACTCCAATCCTTTTAACACCACCCTTCACACACACACACACACACACACACACACACACACACACTTATTTTAATCCAGGATTTTTTCATATAAATTTAAGGTCAGACATGTAATTTGTGTCAGTGTTACTGTGTTTTAATCACTTTATGGACTCATACTTCTCTCTTATTCTCTCTTCTGTTAATTCATCAGTTGTTCTCCGTCTTTACTTTGTCTTTTCACTGAGAACATCAACGTGTTTCTCTGGTTCCAGGAAACACTTCACCAAAATCTCTTCTCATTAATTACCTTTACTGTAAAACATCCAACAGGAATTTAATGGAGTCCATTTATATTTTATTATTTACTTAATGTAAATATATAGATTAATATGTTTTAATAATTTCCATCTTTATGATCAGTTGTACTGATGAATATTCACTAAAATTGTGCATCCCGCTCGTGCGTGTATCCCCATGGAGATGTCTATGTACACATTTACATCACGCGGCCCAAAGTGGATCCTCATGGATGTGGGTGGATGACAACATTTACATCACATGGACCAAAATGCACCCTTGCAAACAGGCTGGATGACAACATTTACGTCACGTGGATCAAAGTGGACCCTCACAGCCACTGGAGGATGACGTTTACATCAAGTGGGTCAAAGTGGACCCTCGTGGATGTGGGTGGATGACAACATTTACATCACACAGCCCAACATGGACCTTTACGGATGTGAGCAGGTGATGCCATTTATATCCCACGGTCCAAAGTGGACCCTCGCAAGACATGATGGATGACAACATTTATGTCACATGGATCACAGTGGACCCTCGTGGACACTGGAGGATGATGTTACATCAAGTGGGTCAAAGTGGACCCTCGTGGCTGTGGGTGGATGATTTACGTCACGCGGCCCAATGTGGACCTTTACGGATGTGAGCTGGTGGCGACATTTATATCACGTGGACCAAAGAGGACCGCAGCTGGTATGGACGGATGTCAACATATATGTCATGCAGCTCAAATCGCACCTCAGCTGACATGGGTGGATGATGTAATTTGCATCATATGGACCAAAGTGGACCTTTGCTGGTGTGTTTGGTTGACGATGTTTATATCACGCAGACCGAAGTGGACCTTCAGGGACACGGGCGGATGACAACATATACGTCATGTGGATCAAACTGGACCCTAACTGACACGGGTGGATGATACCATTTATATCAAGTGGACCAAAGTGGACCTTTGTGGACATGTAGAGGTGCAAAGTACCGGTTTAATGAGTACTTTTACTTTTGATACTTTAAGTAAATTTTAATGAAATACAGATGTACTTGTATAATCTGACTTTAGTGAAGTTTTGAATACTTTTACTTGTGATTAAGTATTTTTAAGTACTTCTACTTAAAAGTCTGGATATTTCTTCCACCACTTGATAATTTTCACAAATAGAAAAAGTAATTTGATGACGGTGATAAAGGAGACAAGTGAAACTCTGTCTGCTAAAATTTGACAATCGTAAACAGTGTTTTCAGCTCTGCCGCATTTCACTCTGGATGGTTTTTTGGAAACTCTGCTGCTAACAGTGGCGGAGAAATACCCATATTAAAATCTGCACCTTCTTAATCTCTGTAATTGTCAAAGCGAAACCTTTCAACAAACGTTTCACACTGACTTCCATTTCCTCAGTGTGAAATGGGCTCTTCAGTCGTCTTAACTGGCTTACAGCCGTCCTCTTCTGTTTCAAAGACAAATCCTATTTTCAGCTCTCATCAGTCAAGAACAGACGCGAGGATGTCTCTGTTTCAATATCTCATTTAGCCACACGCACACACACGTACACACACACGCTGCACACACTGGGAGCCTGTTGCCACAGCTGCATTTGGAGACAAATCCCTTTTTCTGCTTTGCCCTCTCAGACAAAAACCACTCGTCTCATTTCCTAACCCTGCCTGTTGCACAAGATAAAAGAGGACTTTGTGCGTGTCTCTGTGTGTGTGTGTGATCAAGTGCCTTCATTTATGTTCTCTCTTTTCTTTCTCTTTTCACCCCCCTTCCATCCTCTTATCCACCACATTATGCTCTTTGTGTTAGGACATGAAACTAAACGCATACACCATGCGAGTGACTGTAAATTAGAATATATCTGGTTCGTATGTACAGCGAGTCAATAAAATATTTACTGGGTACTTGTAAAGTATCTCTGGGCTCTGCTCCGATCTCTCGGAGAGAAGTTTCTCAGTTGATGTCGGCAACTGCGTCTCCTCATCTGAAAATCTGTTTTGTCTCGCTCCGTGGT
>JAJHUR010102909.1:1083-30977 GCA_027495735.1 Lutjanus campechanus
TAGACCTGGCATGATGGCATGTTTCTTGTTTTAATAGCTTCTATAACACCAAGTCAGTGGTGATGTGTCTGGGCATCACAGCAGCAGTCTGTCTCCTGGTCACTGTCTTCAGCTTCCAAACGAAGGTGAGAAAAATATGTTTTTTCCTTTTCTGTACTCTATATTATCTGTATCTGTATCTGCACTGAATGCATTGATGGAGAGTGAAAGAGTGTCATGCTGTTGGATTAGGTTTGATTGTATGTGCTGTCTCGTTCCAGTTTGACGTGACATCATACCAAGGCGTGCTCTTTGTCTTCTGCATGGTCATGTTCATCTCTGGACTGGTGCTGGCACTCGTCCTTCCCTTTCAATATGTAAGTGTGATGATCCAAACCAAGCTATTACACAAGTTGTGTGCCATTTACGGTTTGAATTTGGAAGATTTTCACACAACCAGGTCATAGAGACATGAGACTAATAAAGATGTAACACAAAATTTAGATCATATTGAGTAATTGTACCGTCATATGCATTCAGATGTTACATAGTGGATGTTTGATGATCTGTACAGAAGAATATTGGGGCCGGGCATAAGCATGTTTCTTTTTTTCTTTTTTAAAAAAAATAATATTTTTGCATTTTGAGAATAAGGTCAAAATGTTGAGAATAAAGGTGAACTTTCAGTATTGGTGCCAGGCATAATAAAAAAATTAATCAGAGAGGGAAGATGGTCAAGAATAAAGTTGAAATACCATGTCAAGAATAAAGTCAAAATGGTATTTCAACTTTATTCTTGACCATCTTCCCTTTCTGATTAATTTTTTTATTATGTCTGGCACCAATACTGAAAGTTCACCTTTATTCTCGACATTTCAACTTAATTCTTGACATTTTCAACTTGTTGTTGGACTTTATTTTAAAGTGATACTCCACCCAAAAAGGAAGATTCACTCAATATCTACTCACCCCTGTGCTGATGAGAGGATGGGTGAAGATCTCAGTTCACAAAACACTATCACACAGTGTTGCAGCTAAATCCAGTACAATTAGAGTGAATGGTGACCCAGTTTAAAACATAAAAAAAAAGAACACAAAACAAACACAAAATGTCTCCATCCTGCTCGTGTGGTGTAATCCAAGTGTCCGTGAGCTGCGACATTAAAATTTAACCGCAAAAGACGCCATTTACCCCATGTTTTTAGCCGAAATGTCAACTGTAGCCTCCCAGGTAGCATGTAAACATGGCATTGATGTATCGCAAGACTTCATATATCTCTTAATGGATGCACGTGTGAAAATATCGCGAGATCTCTTGTGCATCTGGCTCGAGTCTGAGAGGCTACAGCTACGTAGAATAACTACGGTGGTGTAATTTTGGTATTAAATTGAGACTGTGTCATAACCAGTTAAAAAAAATCCTTGTAGTACGTTTAATGTGGCCCTAATACTCTGTTGTAGATATTAGTACTGGAATCACATCTAATCAAGTCATTTTTGCCATTTAGGTACCCTGGTTGGATGCCATCTACTCTGTCTTGGGGGCCATTCTATTTACCATGGTAGGAATGCCAACATTATCAAGCAATTATTGACAGAAATGGTCGTATATTGCAGACTGTCCGCATCAGAAGCAAACAAAAAGGATGTCTTACTCGTTGTTTTATTTTCTGTTGCAGTTTTTGGCATTTGACACCCAGCTCCTCATGGGGAACAAGCGCTACACCATGAGTCCAGAAGAGTACGTCTTCGCCACTCTCAACATCTACCTAGATATCATCTACATCTTCTCCTTCTTCCTTGAAATCTTTGGAACAAAACGAGAGTAAACATTTGCCCCACCCACAGACGAGGGATGTACCAGTATGGCAATTTAGGATAAGAGTCTTTTAAAGTTTTGGTTATTGTGATGACAGTGCTTCTAATTGTAACAGCTTTGTTTATTTAGCCAGAGAATGATAAGGTCATGAATACTTTGTTAATTTCTTGTACAGCTTGTACATAGACATATGTCAGTATCCAAATCCAAAATGTCAATAACCTTTCCCGCCTCTGTAGCATGCTGTGAACCCACACCATGGGGTTAGCTTACTAGCTTTATCAGCCAGAAACATTCAGTGATCGTCCTCCATTCAACGTAGATAAAACATTCATCTGAAGTTGTATGGGTGTTGTTATATCCATGCCTGCCTAGGTATCACAAATCTCCTGCAAACAATAGATGTCAATGATCTTTAAGAGGTATTTGATCGGTAATACATTATGCATGACTCTTAAAAAGCCCTAACTATGCCAAGTACAGTCATCCATTATTGGAAATATTGCTGTGGGTGTTGATTTAGTGACTGAAAGCACAACTGTTGTGAAAGCTTCAAAGACTTTTCCTGTGTTTTCAATCATATCTAATGTTGTCTCAAATACTGTGAATTATAAGAATCTCCTTTGAGAGAAGGTGACATGTTTTTCTTTTGAATGACAATCTAAAAATCTTATTTCTTAGATTTGGGATGTTGCTGCTCATCTCTGCCATGGTTTGTTATTCATATCCAGTGTATACTGTGTGTACATTTTGATTATTGCTGCATTTAACTATTCATTACCTTCACATTGTTGAAATGTTTATTATTAGTATGTAATTTGTCTAAAATGAGTGTTTGAACCTGAAATATTTTGAATGAGACTATTTTTTCATGCAAGATATTTAGTTTTGAAAAAAAAAACTTGCTTGTTGGCATTACTGGTTTTAATCCGGTCTTAATCTTACTTAAACTTATTTATTTGGTTTGGCGACAAATGATAATTAAAAATGAACATGACAGTGCCATAAATGCATGGATCTACTATAACTTTTGATAAGGCCTGCATTCATGGAGGGACTTGCTTGAATGCTATATTTCATGACAATGGAAGTTTATTTTTTTATGACAGATGATATATTTCAGAAAGTGTGCGATATAAAATGGTGAGTTTGAAGCTTGAAATTAATTTATAAGTTATCTAAAGTGCCCTTGGATTACTTTTATTTGATGATATTGATGCT
Organism: Lutjanus campechanus; assembly: GCA_027495735.1. Lineage (NCBI taxonomy): Eukaryota > Metazoa > Chordata > Actinopteri > Lutjaniformes > Lutjanidae > Lutjanus > Lutjanus campechanus. The sequence goes on from JAJHUR010102909.1 coordinate 4,103, forward strand.
GTATATTGTTTTAAAAGCACCCCACATTTCACCGTAGCATTGATGTTACTGTATTGATGTATTAAATGGTGAATGTGTATGAATGCGTGCACTGGTTCTCTCTGATTTAATAAAGAACAATATGCTTTAAAACCTCTACATTACATTTATTTTTATTCTTTTACTCATATAAAACACCATGTAAACACCATTTATTTTGTTAAACTGTAAGATAATGCCACTTTTAAAGGACAAAGCTTCCCATTTTACATCTCAGTGCTCTGGATGTGTCTTTCAAAAATATTCTTATATGATAAAAATGCGTCATTAAAATTTCATGCAGTTCTGTATTATTTATCAGCAATCTAGTCCTCAGACAAAAGACTTTCCTGATTATTTCAGTTATATAAAGTTTCTTGTTTCTCTCTTTTGTTTTTTGAGCCATAGTTTGTTTACATTCCACTTTATTCTCTATTTTGCTCTGTTGATTTGTGAACACAGAATTGCACAAGATGTAATTTATCATAATAATATATAATATAGTAATTTTATTCTTATGTGACTGTGTTGGGGTTTTCCTCTGGTTGTTTAGTCTACATAGATAAGTTTGGGTAGATAATAATAGTCAGGGCAAGAGCAGTAATGTAGTTTTAATTCTGTATTTTGATGCACAGGTGAGGTAACACATTGATTGCCAGTACAGAGCTGAATGAACGATCTGCCTGCATGCAGCCTCCCTAATCTATTCATTTGCTGTCTATGACACCATGTCATACCTGGTGGATACCATATTTTACTTTTCTTGGACAAATTGTAAGAATAAAAACATGTGGCTGTATCCATCATATAGCTGCCTTTGACTAAACAGGCTTAGTTTTGCATTTTTGCACGCTGGTGGATTGGTTACAGACTGAAGAGAAATACTCAAAATTAGGGATCACAATAAATATTTGGGCTGATAAACTATCAGCAGATAATGGTAAATTTATACTATTATTTTATTATTCCAATATCTACTGGCAATGATAATATGTGACAGAGTATGTCAAAGCTTTTAATTTGAATTCTTAGACAAAATGTGCTACAAAGCCAAACATGTTTGTGAAGTTTTTGTCTTTTCTAGAGAAAATAAATGAACATTTGAAGAGTCAACTGTTTTTGCTTTTGTTGTTATTGTAATGTCAGTTTAATTTGGTTTGGTCAGAGTTATGGAATATTAATTAATCCATCCTTGCTCTTAACATTTACCCCCAAGTTTCCATACACTACAGGTTATGTGAACTCCATTTTAAAACAAAGAAAATATGAAACCGTCTCTTATTTTACCAGTATTGGCTGAAAAAATCCATATCATGCATCCCTTCCAAAAAATCTACTAAGTTATGTCTAATTATGAATGATTAAAACGTGAGAACACACTGTAACTGAAGGTGTTTGACAAAATGGTCAACGTCCGGTGATCATTTCATTAAAAAAAATAACTTTAAAAACACAGGATGGCATGTGAGAAGGTAGGCCCGGGGTAAAAGACTGCGTGCGCGTGTTTTCTGTTTTCTTCTATGTGAAAGAGCCGAAGATGCTCGGGGAAGTCACTGCCGGTGAGTGTGACGTGATATTAAATGGTCTCCTCCGGTCTGTAATCAACCAGTAAATGTCGAGTACACTCAGACCTACAGCATCGTGTCATCCAATCACAATCCGCGATGGTGGCGCGTCTTGTTCAGCCATGTTGTGGTTTTGAATGAGGAAGAAGCGGGAGATAATATTCTTCAACGAGTTTATATGCAATTTAAAGTCACGTTAAGGATATATAAATGAGTTAGGCTGTGACTCAAAATGATAACCGTTTTTTCGAACGCGTCGGTTGCGACTTACCGCATTCCTGTTGGAATTTAAACACACTTCCATAAATTAGCCGTGTAGCTAACAACGTTAGCTAGCAGGGTAGTTAGCATAGCGTGCTAGCTAGGCAACTAGCTAATTCTCAGCTAACTAGCTAACGGTTAGCTCGTTTCTCGGGAAACTAAAATGATATATGTGAGGAGTGTTTGCTTTTGAAATAGCCTCAGCTAACCTGCCTCAGTCGAATGAAGCGCATTAGCGTCATTTGTTGTGACTATCTAGACAGGTATACTGAAAGCAGCTATAGCGATTTATCTTAAACCAGCGGCGATATTTCTGAAACTTTTGAGCCATGTTGAATAAAATCTACGAATGGATAGAAACGAGCTTTGCCAATCTTCGCAACGGTGTACCAGCTGCGGAGGACTCCGATGCACACCGGGCACCGCGAGATGGTCAGATGAGGAGGAAAAGACCAATTGAATGGTATGAGCTGTTATTCCCTCGTGTAATCAGAAGTCCGTGTGTTTAAAAAGACACGGAGTTAAACTGACTCCAAGTTGCTTTGAAGTTATTTATTGAATCACTGTTAACTTGTTTAATTTCTGTAGAACCGCCAGCGTTGCCCCGCGGGTCTCTTAGCATCACACTTGTTGTAATGTGAATAAATCTGTTCATTGTCCGTTTGTGAAAATGAATGAAATGTATTATTTGCTGTAACTGAAAGCATTCATCTGTTTTTTTCCTCAAGTTTGGAAGATGGACACAACGTCGATCAAGATGGCTTAATAATAAAGAAGTCTCGAATGGGTATATAATCTCTCACTTAATTGCATGCTATACAGTGCGTATAAGAGGACATAGTTAAATCAGGACTGATTGTTACAATCAAGCATTGTAACACCAAACTCTAATGAATATGCTACAGTGGTATAACGTGACGATACAGTCCAATCAGTGTTGCTGTCCTTACAGTCCTGTCTGTTTTCTCCAGGAGATCTTATTGACACAGTCAAGATTGCAGCTGAAGGGGTTAAGACCCACAGCTCCAGTGTGGCTACATGGATGAGGAACAACGTGAGCCCGACTTTGAGAAATATACTGCCTGCCTCCCCCGGTCCTCCACCTGGCGAACCGCAGCCTTCAACATCAGCACCTGTCTGGGCCATGAGGCCGGTAAGTTATCAGTCTCTGGGGCCTAACTAGCACTGGGTGGCATGGCCTGAATTTTTTTTTTATCATTGTATAATTTGAGGCCCAGATGGTAATGGTAAAGATAATGGTGTTTTTGTTTTTCTTAAAATTTCAATACAAGTGCTCCTGAAGGTGTAAAGCACTGGTATGGCAACTTTATGGCAGCTGTTGCTGTATGCTTAACTGTATTACTAGAACATATTTCACACGTTACAGAGGTGTCTTAAGAACATTTAATGTGCAAAACTGAAACAATAAATACGAAAACTTCCCCAAATATATCAAATACATCATCCGATGTAATTTTCAGCTTATCATTTTCTTGTTTGTTGTCTCACTTTTTAAACCTGAACCATGTCCATATTAAGGAAGTTACAATTTTCTTTCTTTTTTTTTCAACTCTAGTGTGTACTGTAGCAAATGGTTACAAACAAGCTAAAACAAAAACTGTCTGTAAGTGGTCTCTTAAGCTTAGTTTGACACATATCTCAAAATTTGAAAAACCACTAAGGATATTAGTTCTTTTAACGTTTTGTAAATTCTTATCATGCCCTGCTATCTGCGTTGGGGCTGAGTTGCTCCAAATACATACAACATGGGGTAAAGTTGGCTGAGAGGCTGCGGTGGGTACAGTGAAGTAAATAAAGTTAAGATAACTTGAAGAAGAAAGAAAGCAATATTTAAATCTGTTCTGTTCGCACTACTCATCCACAGCCACAATGTTTTACACAAGCACAATCAACTTGCTGGTTTGTGCAGCATTTTCATCTATTTTACGTCTGTCTCAAACCGAACACCATGGGCATTTTCCAGACAATTAGCTCGTACAGGCTGACAACAAATCTCAGAACAACTTTTTTTTTTTCTTCCCTAAGCAAATTGAGAGCTCTGCTGGCCAGCATTGTATAGTCAGCCTGACTGTATATTCTGTCAAAACATTTTTTACCTCTGAAACATGTAATTTATTTGTTTGGTTTTTTAGATTGGTGACAGGAACTCTCTTGGAGAGAAGTTTGCTGCTCCCTCCACTACTTTGGAGTGGAAAACATCCAAATCAGGTGAGATTATCACTGAAAGCGTTCTACAAGCTTGATAGTGGTTGATAGTGTTTGTAGAGGCGCCGAGCTCTTGGAGAGACGTTAATTGTTCTACTGGTTTTTTTTTCCAACTCCAGAATGCTTGCGTAATGAGAAGTCAATTATTGGATCAAAAGTCTGTAGACGACAAGTGTGCATGAGTCCTACACATCGTGAAGTGCCAAAAACAAATGGGCACCCAGTCACCTTGCCACCCTCCATCACCCCTGAATTGCACCCCTCTCCACGGTTAGGCAGGCCCCTAAACCTCCGACCATACGGGATGCCAAGGTAGTCTTCACATTTTGATTTTTGCCTGTTTCAAGAGTTGCTTTATGTTATTATACTGTGAACAACTGTTAGTGTTTGAAAACCACACTGTCACTTTGTGTCTGCAGTTTGTTTAGTGGGGTGACAAACAGCTCCGGCTCCACTATGTATGAGAAGACCTTTCCCATCAAAGTGGTGCAGAGTCCGACACACAGCACCTCATCTGGCCGCATCCACAGAGTCAGGCCCCGCTGCACAGCACAGGAGGTCAGACATCAGATAATAAGGCACTGTGTGATTCCTTTTAAATCAGTTGTTTCATTTCTTTCTTTACTTAATGGCCCTCTTCTGTGTTTGTCCAGTCTGTTCGTGAGGAGGAGAAAGAGGTCTACAGGCAGCTTCTGACCATGGTTTCTGGTGGTCAGTCATCTTTCCTTCATAACGGCAGCTCACACACCATCGTGAGGTCACACAGAGATTTGTACGTATCCATACAAATGCAGTAGACTTTAATAATGCCATACTGATGCTACTATATGCTAAAGTGCTTGCACGCTGCCTCAATAAATATCTTGCAAAACTTATTCACTGTGATCAAACAGGCTTTGTGAAAGGCCGCTATAGTTCAGACAATTTGAGAAGATTATTATACATTTTACATTTAATTCCAAATTCTATAGATTTTTCTTACTTCCTGCGGAATTTTAAGTCTTGATGCCGAAAATAAATTGGCAGAAATCTGCTCTTTTACCTCTATGTAGCTCTGGCGATGACTTGACCCAGCTTAGGATCCCAATTGTAAATCAGTTTAAATATTTAGGAATTGACATTTTCCCAACGCTAGAGACTACAGTGAACAATAATTACAATACTGTAGTTCTAAATAAGATTAAAACAGATCTGGGGAAGTGGGCGTTGAGACCAGTATCCTTTGATATCCTTTGATTTCAATTATAAAAATGTTGGTATTACCTCAAATTAATTTTGGGCTGCAGAAGGATATGAACTCAACAGTAGCACTCTAACCAAAACTCTAACCTCTGTTTGCCTGGAATGACAGATTACACAAGGTTTTACTTGCATCTTTTTACAGTCAGATTTCAAAGAGAGATTTCAAAAGTACTAGTACTATTTCTGATTCAGTGGCGTTTAACCATGATTGTTTTTAACAACAGCAAAACACTATTAATATCAGCATATGCACAAAGGTTCGGCTAATCATTGAGCATAATCCAGCTGGCAGAGGTCTGGACCTTGAGTTAAACTTGAGTTATAAATTTAATTACTATGTAACAAGACTCTTGAGGCTTGAGGCTTGAGGCTTTCGACTTGAAAATACTTGATACTTTCCCCTGAAGCCCAAAGATTAAAAAAGTATGTTATTTAAAAAGCACGCCACAAATCAGTTTATTTCCTGAACAAACTTAGATTCGTTTGAAGGTCAGTTCTATTCATTATCAGCAAGTTGACAGATCCACTTTGAAGCAATCTGACAGCATCCAATCAAGTTCCAGGAGAGAACCAGAACCAAGAACTAATGTTTCATTAAAGAGTTCCAGTTGGAAAAAAATAATACCAAAGATCATTTTCTGTCTATCCTTTATCACTTCGACTGTGCTATGCTTACTCCTGTCACTTTCTCATCAGCACCAGCTTCCTGACCACCAGTCGCAGGCTGCTACAGTTCTCCTCCCCTACTGGCTCAGCAGAAGGAGGAACTTCAGAGGCAGCCAGCAGCGCCCCCAGCCCCAGGGGCATGTCGAGCCCGAGCTCCAGCAACCTCCCGAGCCCGGTGGGGGCCTCCAACAGGTCGTCTCTGGACACTGACCTCAGCTCCAGCAGAGCAGCAACTATCACATCAGTCCCCTCCCCATCTGCTTTGCAGGATAACTCCTCTCAGGACACACAATCATCAGGTAAAGTTCTCACCCACTTGTGTGTACAAATATAGGCATTGCAATCTAGGATATCATAAGTGAATTTAATATTTTCCTGTATTTCTTCTTGGGTTGTAATCTCCTTGTCTTTTCATGCAGCTCATGATGGTGACTCTGTAATTATTGTAAATGAGCAAAAGGGTAAAAAACAAGACAGCTCAAGGTCAGTATTTGTCTACAGTCAGTCATGGCATTTTGTTCTTTATATTGTATTATTACAAGTTACATTTCACTGTCTTTTGTTATTAATATGATGTGTAATATGATGAAACATTATGGTCATAGATATCTAAACATTTCATATTGGATGCTGTAGATTAAATTAAATTTTTTTTAACCACGCCATGGTGTGAGTAGGTGGAATAAAATCAATTAAGTCAACAAAACTTCCATTCTAGTCTTTTATTCGGATACACAATAACATATCTCTCTGTGTTTACAGCGTGCCATGTTTCCAAGCTGAGTTATGGATCAAAGAATTGTAAGTAAACTCCAGTGTATTTAATGATATAATTGATCCACTCTTTACTGATATCATGTTTGAATGGAGGAAATCATGTATTTTCTGTCACTTTAGGACGAGTATGTATGACTCTCGGGCGAGAGAAAGACGGAGACAGATAGAAGAGCAGGAGGCCCTCGCTGCCCAGCTGCTGCGACAGGTGAGTGATAACTACTGAAGTCATCTCTCAGATTCAGTTTTCTCATATCTGTTGGTTCTCAACCTCTTGTTAGCCCACTAACCTGTGTCATATTTTTGCTGTTTCCCAGCGCCTGTCTGAAGAGGGGCAGCGCAGCCCAGATGTGGAGGTCCATGTTCGAGTTCCTCTGGAGAAGGAGGTTCCTTTGACTCCTGTGATAGAAGAACCAAAGCCTTTGGAAGAGAAACCAGAATTCCCCGAACTCACAGAGGTGTGGTCATTGTGTCTTAATGTACATGCAATGTAACATATATGGAATGTATTTAGATGACCCAGCCAGATAGACTTGCTCTCACTTAGAAGATGTATTTCTGACTTTCTTATTTCTTTGTTTTAAAAACTAAGCAAGCAGTTGAGACGAATGAGTGACTAAATGTACTAAGCACTCTGTGCTTAAGTTAAGAGCAAATTGATTTTTTCCCTCTGCTTTGGTAGTTTTCAACCTGGACCATATTTTCTAATGTTTTTGTGTCTTAAGGGACTTCTCGGATCAACAATATTTGAAATGAGTCTAGACAGCTGGGGCTGTTAGCCACAAAACAGGCTGTAATGTAATTCTTTCAGGCAGTTGCACACAGTCAAAATACGTCGACTCAGTGTGATTATTTAGCTACTGACGGGCTCAGATTTTTATTATAAGTGTCTTGACAAAATTACAGAAAGGGATGCTACAGAGATAGAGAAGAAAATCCTTTTTGTTTAACCAGAAACAGTCATTTCTTTGCTCTCACCAAAGCCACCAGACACCATTTACAGAAACCGGATTTTCATCATCGTAAAATATACTTGATTCACAGTAAACAAAAAACAAAACAAAAAAAAGACTTGCAAAAAACCATCTTAGTTCATCTTTCCACCATCTTTGCTCCAAGAATCACAAATTTAAGTTGTTTGGGTGAAATAAACCCTTTATTACTGAGCTAGATGTGAAAATATTTTGGCTATGCTCACCATTTTACCCCGCTGTCTCTTTTATGTCTGAGCTCCTCTCCCTCCTCTCCCTTAATTCAGGGTTTACTTTGACCAAACCAGAGTTGGTGATGGTTTGAACAGTGGAAAGTTGAACCAAGCCTTGGCAGCCTGTTTAACAGCTGATGGCTGCAGTGGTCTCGCTCAATGCTGGACCAAAATTGTTGTCCCCATTAGTCACTTAAACACAAAAATATGAGAGAATAGGGTTCAGGTTTAACAGTACTGAAGTTACCCTTTAAGTCCTCTTCTATGGTTCAAAACAATTAGGTCAGAAATTAGAATTAGAATTCTGAGTGATACCAACTCTTAAGTTGTTGTTTTTTTTTGTTATTTCTGGAGGCTGTCAGGCCTGATTCTTAGGAACAAAGTCATATATAATGTGAATATAAAGGTTAAATTAATAATTCTTGCTATTTCTCATGTATGCTGTCTCTTTCTGTTAAGGAAATGGAGGCAGAGGTCAACAGGGTGTTAAGACTTGGCAGTTCTCACGACGTGTTAAGTGAAGGTTTTGGTCTCAGCCTCACACGCAAAGACCTGCAGACTCTCAGCAACCTCAACTGGCTTAATGATGAGGTGAGTGCACATTATCCTCAGTCAATAACTATATTAAATAATATTTGTGTGAATTATCAGTAGGCATTCATTTTGCACCAGATGGCCACACTGCTCCTTTACATGCACCAAAAACACATGACCATGATTATATTGTCTATATAATAATTGTTACACAACTGAACCACACAGTAGTGTTTGTCCAGGTGATTGAAACTGTCCCTCTTTAATTTCTCAGGTGATCAACTTTTACATGAACCTGCTTGTCGAGCGCAGCAAGGACCCCAACCTGCCATCAGTCAATACCTTCAACACTTTTTTCTATCCCAAGCTGCGCAGCAGTGGCTACTCTGCTGTCCGCCGCTGGACCAAGAAGATGGACATCTTTGCTAAAGACATCCTGTTGGTTCCTGTCCACTTGGGGGTGCACTGGTGCCTCTCTGTAAGTCTTCATGACCATAATTGTAATCATGAAAGTAACAGTCTTGGGATTTATATTGCAGTGGTTTTTATTGTGAAACTCTTTCACCCAGGTGGTGGATTTCCGCAAAAAGACTATCATGTATTTTGACTCTATGGGAGGAAACAATGATGAAGCCTGCAGAATATTGTTGTAAGTTTCAGTACCAGATTTGCTTTTTGTATATTTGTAGAGAAAACTGTAACTCTGGCAAATTGTTTTTCATGAGATATCAAAGTGTATAGAAAGTAATTTTTATTTGTGTTTCCCCAGTGACTACCTGCAACAGGAAAGTAAGGACAAGAAGGGCAAAGAGCTGGATACCTCAGGCTGGACTCTGTACAGCAAAAAGCGCAATGTAAGTCCCACACATGAGGACGCAGTGCATGATGTGGTCTGTTTCCATTGTTGTGCTATGTCATGCTGTGTTGTCAATCTACATGTGTCTATGAATTTAGGATAGGTTTCAGTTATCAGCAGAAAGTTCTGGGTTCTAGTTCTTGTAGCTTGTAGTACCTCAATCCTTGGCCAGCTGGTCCTGCTCCATGCTGCATTGCAGCATTGTCGCCAATGGACTGCTTCTAATATTTATGGTATTATTGTCATTTATATTTTACAGTTACTTAATTTGCACCACTTTTGTGGTTATGCAGCAAGAACAAGATTACGTTGCATCAGCTACTGGTGAATCCACCTTCAAATTTTCTGTAAAGCCCTCACTAAGTTCTTTTTAACGAGCAGTTAGTTTCAAAGTAGACAGACTAAAAATATTGGATACTTTTAGAGAAGTTACCAGAGTAGTTGCCTTGTGTTTCAAAATTGTGTCTCCTAGCTTTTAAATAATTCACTTGTGGAAATGTACTATCATTGGTTGACTGGTTGCTGGTTGTGTTTAAAGAGATGCTTAGCCTGTAGAACTTTTTAAAATCTTTATTTGGTAAGTTATTGCATTTCTAAGTAAGAGTGGTGCTGTTTACATTGTTGCTTTGTGCTACTATGACTTTTTTAAATCTCAGTCATTGGAGCAGGCAGGCAGTAAGCAAGTATCTCATGATGCTTGTCTAGGAAAAAAGTTTATGTTAAAATGTGATAAAATGTGAATTTTCAAAGCAAAATCTTATCAGTTACTAAAGTAAGGCAGTTAATCATTGTTACTGATCAAATTTTCTGTCACACTTGTGCTGTGTTACTGCTCCTTTATTCTCAGGAAATCCCACAGCAGATGAATGGTAGCGACTGTGGAATGTTCACATGCAAATATGCAGATTACATTACCAAAGACAAGCCAATCACATTCACACAGGTAACCACATTACTGCATAAATAGAGGAGATTTATCTGTTAATCACCATGATAGTGCCATAAAATTTGCTTACCGGACTTCTTCTCTCTTCACAGAAACACATGCCCTACTTCAGAAGAAGGATGGTTTGGGAGATCGTGAACCACAAGCTGTTGTGATGTCACTATGAGCATATTGAACTCCTATATTCGGCTCACGATGTTTCAAATACAAATTGTAACGATGGCTGAGCTGCATTCGGCAGCAGGATCTACTTACAGCAGTCCTTTTCTGGGAAAGACTTGCACACCAGCTCATCAGATCAGGAACCAGCTGCTACTCTGCATCCTCTGTCCCCTCAGCTGGATGATGCTGGAGCACCAAACACTGCCTCCCAGAACTCTACTCCACTTGTTCTTTTTTTTTTTTGGTGCACCCATGGAGCATCAGTATAGCAGCTGAAACACTGCGTGTTTTGTATTGCCTAGCCAGAACGGTTCTTGAAATCACACTTTTACTGACTTAAAATCATACTCTGAACTGCAATGTTCAGTTTGATGCAGATGTAAGTTTACATGTTTTTGTCTTACAGGGAAATTGAGCACATTATGCTGCATCATTTTTATAACGACAGTAATGCTGCATTTTGGTGTCACTGTCAATGTTTGATAATCTTGGTATGTGCAAAGAAAATTTGACGTTACCATGCAAATATAAATGCCTACAAAACTTTAATTTGAATGGCATCTAGTCTAAAAATCTGTCTCTTTGTATTTGGACATGAGACTCTTTCCTTTTGGTTTTCCATAATTTGAACATTTCACTGGAAACTGAATTATTTTTGTAATTTTATTAAAATGCACAAAGGTCTTCAAACATGACATTGCCTCAGAGTATGATTTTATAATGAAAACCGAATGTTATCTTACCTTGCCACTGACTTGCAAGTGTAACAAAAAGGTCCTCATTACACCCTAAAACTGCAGGGTATAAAAAGTTTTGCCATTTCATTCTTACCAATTAGTCTTGATAAAAGATTGTAAATTAAGGTCAAAGTCTATTTTATGTATTTCAGAGTCTCTTTTCGTTCGACAGCAATTTTTGGGCATATTCAGTATATTTTGAACTTTGTACATACTTAAAAACATATACAGCCTCTTGAACAGTGTAATATACTTTTCTTTACGTATTTCCTATATTTTTATCTAGATTCAAGTCTGTTTTAGAAATAAATTCTCATGTATTGTGACTGTTCTTTGTGTATTACCTCAAAATCAGCTGGGTTTGACATTAAAAAACTGCCACGTTTGATAATTTGATAAACACGAGAGAACCTGGACATGCGTCTGCTTATTTTAAGCTCTTTAAGCTATTCTCTTTTATAGGCTATAATGTGTGAATGGTCTCTTGTGCAATAAAAAGCACACAAACCACAGTGAAAAAAAATTTTATTAAAAAAATGACAAGTTGAAAATCAAACCAAGTTAAAAGTTTAATAGCTGTAGGGTTTTTTTCTATCAAGAAGACAAAGACCTGCATCATGGCACAGACAAACATTTACTGAGGAGAGGTTGTTTGATGCACAAAACAAGACTGCACAGACATCGTTGAACATGAGTTACAAACTGACCCCATATGTGACTTGATATATCGAATGACCTTCAGCTAAAAGATTTCTAAATACTTAGCAATCCAAAATTAGCAGCAATAGTTCTTTAGACTCAATAAGCCACCATTAAGTTTCTCTTCAATATTTTGGACATAAAATAGCAATTAAAAGTTGCAAATATTTCTTTGCTTCATAGATCTATGTTCAGAGTAGTTTGATAAAACAAACAAAAAAATCTTGTCAACATTAGCAGTGCATGAAAAACAAAAAAACTATTCCAGTTAGAGGTCAAGCACACCAAATCTGAGTAGCACTTCACCGTCCCTTCCTGTGAAATCTAAGGCATTTCTGTGAAGTTAAATTTTCTCCTGGAAATGAACTGTTTCATGGTTTAAAAGAGGAAAACAGCATCAATTACTCGGCAAGAAAGCAGGTTAACAAACAGTACTAGTAGACGGGACACACAAAATCTTTAAACATAAAAATTGCAACTGGATGGAATGGAGAATAACATCTAACACAACCTCTGTGGTGTCCATGTAAAATTAAAGCTGGGTAGATGAGTGAGCAACCCGCCTTCATTCACATAAAGCACACCTGCCATAGTTTTTTTTTTTCGAAGAGTTCCTACATTTCCTACAGTCATATTAAAAACCACATTTTGGTATGAAATAGTTCCCTTTTAATGCAGCAATTTGCTTACAATTAATGAACAGAAGTACAGAAGTGTACTGCTGTCATGCCAGAAAAAGAAAAATGTATCAGTATCATTATATAACATATAAATGTGTATTGTTATAATAAGCTATTTTCACTTTATTACAACATACAATTTTATAACATAACAAGAAACTACTTGTTCTAACAAATCGCTATGTTATAAAATGAAAAGTTTAATATTATGCATGTTTTTCATGTTATAACAAGATAATTCCATGTTATTACAACATACAAACTTATCACATTATAACAAGAAACTTTTCTGGTTGTAACAATATACTATTTATCTTGTTATAACCTAAAAAGTTTCAGGTTATAACCAGATATTGTTAAGTTATAACAAGATATTTTCACATTATTACAACATACAAACTTATCACATTATAATCAAAAATCTTTCTTGTATAACAATTTATTACACAGCTTTGTTAAATATTCTAATTTGTCAGTTACATTCTAATGTGTTAAGCCTGAATAACCTGTTGACTGTTGCTATGGATGCAGTTCTGGTTATTGACTCTGGAGGAGCAATAATTTTTTTTTTAAATCAATAATATAATTTTAAAATCGACATTTCTATAAAAATTGGGATTATTTTAGTAAGTAGCCAAGTAATGTGTGGGATAATTTACAGTGAGTGGGTCATTATTGTGTAATAAACCCCTTCAAGGTGAATCAAGACCTGCACCACCCTGTTGGGGTTTATTTCTCATTATTACACGGCATTGTCAAATGCTCGATCCTGATTGGTCAATTACAACATTCTACGGTCTGTTATTTCTGTATAGCAGACCGTTGCTATGAATAGCAGACCGTTGCTATGGACGCTTCTGATCGACTCTGGCGGATCACATCCTGTCATATCAATCCGCAGAAAGACGTTTACACCTGCGGCAAGAAATCGTTAATTTTCTCCTCTAATAATTTAATCCTCTAATTCAGGCAACAGCATCAGATCGGGTGAGTGCCTCTCCTAAAGCGTTAGTGATGAGATAATATTGATAGCAGTTTTAACTGTAAAAAACTGTTTCCAGGTGCGTCAGCTGCGGGGCCACAGCAAGGAGGAAATATGGACATGAATGAGGACAGAGACGTCAGCATTAATATTCCCAAGGACGTCCCATTCACTTTGTCTCACTTCACCATCAATGGAAATGTTCAGTTTAATGTGAATTACTATACTAAACAAGCTAATTCTTCGCTTCGGAGTTAACGTTGCTTACAGTTACAGTTCCAACCGTAGTAACGAACGGACTATTTTTTCAAGCAGAAGCAATGAAAACTTTTGTAAATCAATAAAATCATATTTAGATCAACATTTTATGTCAAACTTTTGATTTCTTTAGTGAGTAGCCGTGTAATAAGCGGGATAATGTAGAGCGAGCCGGTCACTATAGAGAAATAAACCCCTTCAGGCTGATGCAGGATCACCCTGTCGGGGTTTATTTCTCTATAGTGACCGGCTCGCTCTACATTATCCCTTACATAATGACCTCCTAACTGTACATTATCCCTAAAATAAGACATCACATTATATCAAGAAACTTTTCAAGTTATAACAAGTAAATAGTATATTGTTATAACAAGAAAAGTTTTCATTATAATGATGAGCTTGTATGTTGTAGTAACTTTAGAAAAACATTTCATTATAACAAGAAAAATTTCATATTATATCGTCATACTGATCCAGTTTTTTTCTTTCTGGCGTGGCAGCAATACGCTTCTGTAACAGATGAATGTGTCAGTCAGAAAACAAATAAATCTCAACGTATGCATAATGAAAAACAAAAGCCATGTGAGCCAGAATGTATTGTGAGGTGATCCATTGTCGTAATGTGAGGTGTCTCTTGGATATCTGTAGTATTGCATTTATAAGGATAATAAATTAATTGCATAGATCATCAGACCTTGGGCGTGTTTTCCGAGCACTGGACGGAAGAGTTAAAGGATGTGGACACAGTACCAGCTGTGAACAGCCATGAGACCTACTGTAGTTGGTTATTGCCTGTGTGAACCTTGTACACAAACTGAATCTACATTGCTCTGGCAGGATGAGGTAAGTCAAGGTTTTGAACATATAATTTCTCTGGTGTTGTTCCCAACTGCTTTGGGAAACAACTCTGTAACAAGTCATCTGAACCTAGCATACATAATTCATCCATGAACAGGAGTCATGTTCACAAAGTGCCAACATCTGAGTGACACAGACAGAACTGAAACATCTGTAAAAAACATTAAAGCCTCTTTGACATCAACACTGAAACCAGAACGAGAGAGAGAAGTATGCAAACATACAAACAAATCACTATTTCAAAATAAAAGAGAGAAGTTGAAAACATCTATTTCTCACTATTTGAAGCACACAACACACTATCAAAAATAAAATCAAAGTTTCTTTGAAAAATAGGATCAATCTTAAAAGTATTAAAACTGAACTTTAAAAAAACTTAAGAAAACCTTTAAATAAGAAATGTAAAAAAAACAAAACAAAACAAAACAAAAAACATGAGGGTGAAAAACAGAAATAGATGCAAACACACACAGCAACGGCCAGTATCAAAGTATCTCTACACTGGCCGTAATAATCCACCTTAATAGTGTTTTCTGCAGATAAAACAGGACAGAGCCACGCTTTACCAGTTGATCTCCATGTCTATGTAATAAGAACTTCATACTCTAATAACAACATCTAATTCTTGCTTCAGAAAATACAGTTTTGGGATTTAGTGGAGACTCGGAAGCCGCAGGCAACACACAGCAATGCATAAGTTGCTATGTTTGGTAACAATTTGGTTTCATGTTGTTACTAAAATAAATGAGGCATTACTACACTGATAAAAGGAAATCAAAAGAAAGCCTCAATAAATTTAAATCTCTTATTTACAGGCAGCTCTGTGTGAGATGTGATCCCTGTTGAGAAACTTTGGATTTCATTTCAAGTGGAGCAGCTCAAAGTGAAGCAATATTTACAAACCTCAATTTAAAAAAAGTTGTTGTGTAAAACGTAAATTAAAACACAAATGCAACGATTTGCAACCGACCTATATTCAACTGAGTTTAATACAAAGACAAGACATTTAATGTTCAAACTGATGAACTTTATTGTTTTTGTTTTTTTTCTCATTCTGAATTTGATGCCTGCAACACGTTCCAAAAAAGTTGGGACAGGTGCAATAAAAGACTGGAAAGTTGTTAAATGCTCAAAAAACACCCACCTGCAACATTTGACAGGTGAACAGGTTAATCAGCAACAGGTGATAGTATCATCATGTTTGGGAAAGGCTCAATTGTTCATCAGCATGTGGTTGAGGTTCACCGTTGTGAAAAACTAAGTGGGCACATAGTCCAACAGTTTAAGAACAGCGTTTCTCAAAACGCATTTGTAAGGAGTTTGGGGACTGCACTATCTAGAATTCATTATATTCTTAAAAGATTCAGAGAATCTGGCAAAATCTCTGCACATAAAGGCCGAAAACCAACATTGAATGCCTGTGACCTGTGACATCTCAGGGCCCCTGACATGATTTTCTAAAGCATATTACTACATGAGCTCAAGAAAACACTTAGCAAAAACGTTGGCAGTTTGTCTCTGCAGCTACAAATGCAACTTGCGAGTGAAAGCTGTATATCAACAACATCCAGAAACGCAGCCGACTTTTCTGAGCCCGAGGGCATTTGAAGTGGACCGAGGTGGAAAAGTATGCTGTGGTGTCAGTCCACATTTCACATGGTTTTTGGACATCATGGATATCGTGTCCTCCAAGCTAAAGAGGAAGAGGACCATCCAGATTGTTACCAGCACTAACTTCAGGCCAGCATCTGTGATGGTATGGGGGCTGTTAGTGTCTATGGCATCATGGGTAGCTGTCACATCTGTGAAGGCCTCATTAAAGCTAGAGGAACAAACGGGTTTTGGAGCAACATACGCTGCCATCCAGACGTCTTTTTCAGGGACGTCCCTGTTTATTTCTGCAAGTCAATGCCAAGACACATTCTGCACGTGTTTCAACAGCGTGGCTTTGTAGTAAAAGAGTTCAGGTACTAGACTGGGCTGCCTGCAGTCCACACCTGAACTTAACTGAAAATGTGTGACACATTAAGAGGTGCAAAATACAACAACTTAAGTCATATAACAAGCAAGGATGGGAAAAAACTAAACTGTTTTCAAAACTTCAACAATTAGTGTACTTAGTTCCCAAGCGCTTTCTGATTATGATGAAAAGGTGATGTAACACAGTGGTAAACATGCTCCTCTTCTTTTTTGAAATGCGTTGCAGCCATCAAATTCAGTGAATGTATATTTACAAAAACAACAAAAAAACAACAGTTTATCAGTTTGAACATAAATATCTTGTCTTTGTAGTGTGTTCAATTTGTATGTAGGTCGAAAAGGTTTTTGCAAAACATCAGATTCTGTTATTATTTACACACAACGTTGTTTATTTTGACACATCTAAACTTTTTTGCAATTGGGGTTGTAGAACTTTTTCTGATAATAATCTCTGGAATGCTTTAAATCTACAGTATTTAGCTCTTTTAAAGAAGTCTTCTCTGTGAAATCTGTCATTAATGACCATCATCTCTAAATTTTCTCTTCTTTGTAATCTTCTGATTGTCTGAAGCTTTGTCGAGATTGTTGGAACTATAAATTATTTGAAAGTCAAGTGCCAAGAAGAAGCGATTTTACCACTTCAGGTGAAGGTTTCATAACCTGTTGCCACTTCCAGAGAAGCTAATCCAAGTCAGCACCATATCTGTCGAACATACGAGTCATCAGCTTTTTGAATGACTTTAGTTTGTTGTTTTTGAGTCGTCTGTATTCAAATATTTGCACCAATCGATCAAACTAGGACACATGAAGCTGAAAACACACCAAAAACAAAGAATTATGTACAAAAAGGCAGGTTCAAAAATGCCTGAAAGTATCAGACAAAGAAAAGTGAAGTGAAATCAGCATATCTTACAAAATGTCAAAACAAAACATGACTTAAAATAAAACATGGTGTTGAAATGTTCTTTTCCTGGTTTCACTCTAGCTCCCCGGAGTAGTATTAGAAAAGAATATGAATAACGCTCAAAAAACCTTTTCAACATGTGTAGTGTGTGTGTGTGTGTGTGTGTGACTTTTTTCTTGACTGTTATCAAAATAGACGCTCCGCTTCATTCTGTTCTTTCTTTTCCCATCTTCTGCCATCCTCCAGCCTTGCTTGCTCGCAGTAAAAGAGTTTGTTTTTAAAATATGAGTTTGTAGAAAATATCTTTTTTTGTTTGTTTTTTGTCTTTTCTTGTCCTTTCTGTGTAACAGTCCATGTTCCTCCTGAGTGTCTGGTGCCTTACGTGCAGAGTCACTGTGCCGAGTTTCAGCACTTGGGCCCTTTGAGAGTCACTCCGGCTCCAGAGGAAGATCTGACATGAGGTGACAAGACCGGCCAATTAGAAACAAGAGCTGCTGCTGCTGCACTCTGACATACACTCTTAGAAATAAGGGTTCCAAAAAGGTTCTTCCTGAACGGCTGGGGTTATACCCAGAACCAGCTGTTTCTGAAGACCCCTTTTTTGAAGAAAGGGTTCATCAAGGGTTCTTTGAAAGACTAAAGGTTCCATTAAGAACCATTTTCATCCAAGGAACTCATTTTGGAGAAAGAGTTCTTAAAGAATTGTAGAAATATATATTTTTTTGTTGTTGTTGTTGTTGTTAAGGGCTTGTCAAGGGTTCTTTGTAACATAATATAGGGCTGGGTTCTAGATAAAACCCTTGGAACATAAAAGGGTTCTCGGTAGAGGCTCTTGGTGAGTTCTTGTTAGCACCCTGAAAAGGTGGAAAGCTCCTTGGTAGAACCCCCAGAGAGGCTTCTGGATGGAAGCATTACACCATGGAGCGGTTCTCTATAGAACATCTCATCAGAGGTTTTGTAGAAAGCTTTTCACAGATGGTTCTGGATATAACTCTTTATGTTGTGTTCTAGATAGAACTCTCTGAAAGGGTTCCAAGTGGAACCTTTCTAAATTCTGCCCAGAAACAAAAAAGGTTCTCCTAAGGGGACAAGATGAAGAACATTTTATGGTTCTAGTTAGCACCTCTAGTGAGCACCTTTAGTTCTTTGTGAGACTCGTGGTCCCTTTTCATCCAAGGAACTCTTTGTGGAAGGAAGAGTTTTTCATAGATTGTTGAAATCATTAAAGAACTCTTTTGTCAAATGTTCTTTGTACCATAATATAGGGTTCACATTAGGATCCCCTGGGTGGGTTCTAGATAAAACCTTTGGAATATAAAAGGATTTTCAGTAGAAGCCCAGGGTGGGTTCTTGTTAGCAGCCTTTGAAGGTGGAAAGGGTCTCGATAGAACCTCATATGAGGGTTCTGGGTGGAACCATTACACCATGAAACCATTTTCTATAGAAACTTAGATACAGGTCTTTTCTACCGACAAGGAACTGGCCCTGTTCTGGTTCAAGCATCTAATTTTGACCTGTTTCTGTGC
The DNA here is from genome assembly GCA_027495735.1 of Lutjanus campechanus. NCBI lineage: Eukaryota > Metazoa > Chordata > Actinopteri > Lutjaniformes > Lutjanidae > Lutjanus > Lutjanus campechanus. Next base: position 23,181 of record JAJHUR010102909.1, read on the forward strand.
ATTTCCACCAAAAATACATCGGTTCGGAACCTGAAAAGTTGGTTCCCAGCAGCAGGTGTTTCTAGGGAACCAAAGTGGGCATGTCATATCTTACAGGTTGTTGTGCATTGTGCAACACTCTCTGTCGATTACAATGGTTCCACACAAAACTGGTAGAAACATCTGGTTCACTAAACAGTACCAAGGTTCCAAAACTCTTGCACAGAAGTAGTTCAGAGCTTTTTTGTTGGAAAGGGGCCAATAGGAGGTTCTGGGTGAAACCTTTCACAGATGGTTTTAGGTGTAGCCCTTTTTGTTGGGTTCTATGTAGAACACTCTGAAAGGGTTCCAAATGGTACCTTTATCTACTAGGAACCAAAAAGATTTCTCCTATGGAGTGCAGCATAACAAAAAAGAACAGATGTATGCACGTAAAGAGACAAAAAACACGCACACAGACACTTGCAGTGATCAAAACCCACCTCTGCCACCTCTTCACTTGTTATGCTGGTAGGAGTAGGTTGTGTGTTCTGTGGGTGTCTCTATGGCAACGGGTTGTTGGACGGCACTTTCCTGAGAGGGAGGCAGCAAATATTAAATTCGTGAGTGACTGTTTCAAATAACATTTTAGCGTTAAAACTGTTCCAGTGAGAGACAGAAACAGAGTTCATTACCTCAACTGAGATGTTGGTGGCAGGCACTTGGGTGTACTGGGGGATGTAGGTCCCCTGCATAGATGTGTTTGCAGGCATATACTGCAGGAGAATGGAGATAAGTTAATTAGACAAGATGATAAGTTCATTAGACACAATGGCTGCACTGGCAATAATACTGTCAAATAAAATGCATTAGACAAGATTTCTATGTGAAACTTCACCTGTCTTTATCAGCCTCAGTTACACAGGAGAACTGCAACTTAAAAACATCTCATCCAGTTCTTATCTTGTGGATTTCCCCAACTTGCTGTGGCTTGCACACATCTGTTATTATATTTTTGTATTTTTCATTTATTTTATTATATTAGTTTATTTAATTTTGTTTGTCAATTCAGTTTAGTTTCACTTAATTTAGTTTTGATTGTTTGAAAAGGTTTAGTTTTAGTTTAGTTTTTATTAGTTTCAGTTTCCTAAGTTTTTTTAATTATAATAATATGAAGGAATTTATAAGGGTCAGTATTTAAGAGGTGACTCACAATCACGTAGATATCCTAGTCTCAATAAAGACATGTACCAAAAACATGTAACAAAGACTAAAACTGGCACTGTTGCTGGCAGTGCTTTATTTCTACATTTCTTCTGAGTTTGCAGAAGAGTTGTGACGAGAAGTGAGAGTTGTAACCACAAAGCAGTCACAGATTTCTCTTTAACCTCATTCACCCACTTTTTTCATGTCTGTGACATGTTCTCCAGTTATAGACACTGAAACTGTACTGAAAAGTGTTATGTTGTTGGTATAATGTTGATATCACTGTAAACAGATCGTTTTCACTATCTACCCATACATTTCATACAGTGTAGCTGCAGCCACGCTGCTCATGCAGGCTGTGTGGCTACTCTAACCTGTTAATATGGGAGCCGAGATTAAAAGCAAGAGATTCCGAGACACACACACTCTGCTCAGGTAGACAGTGTGTCCCGTGTTAATGGACACGCAGGAAAAAAATGCCTCTCTCATCCCTTTGGTATCTTCATGTTTAACACAATCACAGACTGGTCAGCTTGGTATGCATGAGTGCATTTTGTTTACAGACATCAACCCACATGACTTTTGCATGGACTGTATAGTGTTTGCTGTAAGTGTTTTTTCAGCAACATTTCGAGCCACTAATGTGTCAAATTGCAGAGTGCAGCTTTAACTATGAAACAACTCCATCTGCCTTCTTCTCTGGGTTTTTCAAATGGAAACTCCCACTCAGCCGTCAGCAAAAAGCAGTGACGTAAGTTAGAGCACTAATGCCCTTCCCTCCCCTCCCTCAACCTAGGGGTTTGAGATGTAGCAGCGTCATCACACAGAAACCTACGTCAGGCCACCTGGGAAAACATATTATGTATACTTTGACCAATATTTGAATGTTCAGATTTGAATAGACAAGGAACACTACTGGGAAGCTACAGATTAATATAAAAACTTCAAATGTACCCTCCCTTTAGCTATCAGTGAAGCTGAGTTCATAATACTCTACTGACTGTGCCACTGCTGCCCATGGAGAGGTGGCTGAGCTGCTGCGTCAGGGGCCCCATCATCGAGGTCGGCTGGATAGACATGGTGTGGTCCATTCCTGGCGTCAGGACTGCTCCCTTTAAAATAAACGCACACAGGTGTTAGACCTTGGTATTAGGACAAAGAGACTGTCTGACAGAACATGAAGGCAGCAGAATATTAATAGACTCCTCCTGAAACAAAAACAAGAAGGAAGGCCAACAGCTTTCAAACTAAAGATACTCACTGTGGGTGGCATGATGTATGACTGATGATGTAACCAGGATGGGTTGTGTACCTGCAGCAACAAGAAAGACACACGTGTGCCAGGTTAAGATTACATCATGTAAAAAAGATTCAATGAAGTTAGAAAACAGACATGCAAAGCACCATAAATTTAGCTGTATTGTTTTTAGATATTTCACAATTTTGGGATTTATAGGTATGTGACAGCAGGCCTGAGCTCATAATTAATGATGGCTGCACCGAATATTTTTGAAGCTTTGAAGCTTCTACTGAAGTTTGTGAATGAAGATTTGAATGTCACCTTATAAAAACCCTTTAACAAAGTCCTCAATTTGAATAAAGTAATTCATTGCACTGAATGAGATAGTTAACGTTTTTTTTTTAATTACATCAACTTTCCTTAACAAACATAACTCTTGAGTTTTGTCAATATAAATGTAATTTATAGTGCTGTTAGACTGCTGCTAGTCCGCCCCTTTAGTACAGGTACGTGCCTCTCGTTGAGTGCATCAAGCAGGAGAGCAAACAGTTTTGACCGCAGTGAAAATATTTTTGAAAGGCTAAGTGCCAACAAATATGGACTGAAGCAGAATATTTTGTCGGATAAAACATGCTGAGACTTCTGGAAATGATAACATCTATCTTTTTTCAATAAATTTGACTTTACAACAACTCTGAAGTTATTGGAAATGTTTTGATCACATGAGACTGAAACAATCTTACGCAGTTACCACTGCAATCTAACGATACAAAATCCTATTAAAATAAAGGAGCATGATTGGTTGCTCTGAATACTCAACTATAGATGAAAAATGTGTCGGGTGCTTTTGGACAACAGAGGAAGAAAAGAGGACAAAAAGTAAGGCATTCCTTTTTAAACGATTTAGCAACAACATGCACAGCATTTAAAGTTGATGTGGAACTCAAATGTCAACATGAACTCTCTGAACTAACACCTGAGCTTTGAGGGTCTGAAAGTACCTGGTAGGTGGACACAGGTGAATGCATGTACGGGGAGAGGGAGGTCGGCCCGATCATCCGGTTGGGGGCAATGCTGTAGGGAGAGGAGTAGAACCTACAGAGACACAAAGTTATTATTAGTCACCACAACAGCATGATCACACTCCCTCTGGGTGTGGTAGGGATTTGTCAGACTGGTTATACTGACCCATTCTGTAAGGCTGTGGTGGGGTCATAGGTGAGGGTCATTCCTCCCTGGAAAAAATAAAACACAAAGAACCATGTCATTAATAGGCTGATAAATATACTATAAAACATGCAATGTTACAAAGAAAAGGGTTATCACAGAAGAAAAATCATAAACTCACAGTCTCGCCGTCTCTCGTCCAGGGCCGGCCGTTCTGCAGATATTTTCCTTGGCTCTGACGCTTCTTCTGGCCTCCATCAGCAAACTTACACAGCAAGGGCTCTGACGGCACTGCACCAGTCAGAAAATAATGTGTTTTATGAAATTCTGGAAGCATTACAGCTCATTAATAACATGATAATAACGGAGTAATAGCTTAATAATATAGAGATAATAATTAAGCAATACCATGTAATTACCAAAGTAAAAACAATAATAGTAATATGGTACAAATTATGCATAATATGATATTAATATAAAATAATATATATAATAATATATATAATAGTTTTTTGTGTAATGACCATGAATCAGGGCTGCAAGGTGCATTTCTATTGACTTCCCTTGTACTTCAAACAAAACATATTTGATGCTGCATTCAAATGAGATTTGCAAAGATATACAATGAGTGAAAGAAACCTCACCTGGAACTCCAGGTGGAGTCTTGATATATTTTCCATTGAAATGTTGGATGATGGCTTCACATTTCTCTGTTGACTCCATCCTGTAGGAAAAGGTCAGAGTTTATTAAAAAACTATCACCGTGTTTAACAGCTTCAAGTTACAGGGTTGGAGAGTTTCTACCTGTACTGGCCACCAGAGGGCTCACTCACCCTGATTAATACTGAAAAAAATACAGATTATCTGTAACTTGAGCTCTGTCTGCTCTAATTTTCTGAATTTTTCTTTGTGTTACTGGATATTTTCTTCAAAGCTCTTGCAGCTACACCGTCACTAATCAAGCAGCTGTTCTGATTCATGTGACTAAAGCACCAAAGCTTGTACCTGGCAAAGCCGACCCCTCGGCTGGTCCCATTGGCGTCACGGAGGATGCGAGTGGAAATGGCCTGGCTGAAGGGCTTCAGCATGTTCTCCAGCTCCTGCTCGTCCATGGACAGAGGCAGGTTGGAGATGTATAGGTTGGTGGGGTCCTGCTCTTGTTGCTGAATGGAGAGAAAGAAGCCAACAGAGGATTAATGAGTGAGGATGTGAAGCAGACAGAGCAGAATCACAAGCGTATCGTGATGTCAGGAGCAGCCCTCCAAAAATCAAGAGCCGTATAAAGCTGCCTGCAATAGTGTGAGGGAATTTATATAACCTTTTACCAGAGAGAACAAGTCTACAGAATACTTTATTAGATCAGAGGTTCCCGGAAATTTTCAGCTCAAGACCAAAAAAGGGAAAAATGTGATCCAAACTTACAAAAGTACATCACATATACTGATATACTGTACATATATTGGGTATGTTGCTATATTTAAATCTAATTTTAGGAAAGCTGTTGTATAAAGAACACACCCATATACATAAAATTTTGAAAAGTTTTCTTTTCATGCAGTCACATAACATTTAACATAACAACACTGCTATCAAATAGTCAGCAGTTTAAACACAACACAAAATGAACCACTGCAATGAATCTTTGCGTGTTTCATGATTGATTTAGTATCGATTTAGTACCACAAAATATAAAATCAAGATATTCAACAGTATCAGTATTTTCTTACACTCCTACACATCATTGTGAACTTGTACTGTCAACTGATACGCTAGAGGGATTTTAATATGAAACAGATCCAGGAAGTTTTGAACTTTTATTAACAGCATCATGCAGAAACAGGGCAAACAGGGGGAGATCAAAGCGAGGCTTTGTATGTGAGTAGTCTGTTGAGTTTACTGGTTTATGTTCCAAAATACAAATGTTGGCTTTTGTCCTGTTTTGTTTTGTACTTAAATGTTATGTTCTGCACAGGACGTGGTTTATGTTGTCAACCAATTTAGCATTTTTGTGCTGGTTTATAGTTTTAACCCATAATCGTCATAATAAAGTGCGGCATTATTGGGGTTGCCATATTGTTTTTTTTGCAACCAGAGCATGCGCAGTACTGATAAGAGCATGGAGCTGGTGGGTAATGTTCTGTGATTTGGGCGGTGTTTGGTTTTGGCTCCACCATTCAGCAGGAAATAATGGCAGCCTGCCTGGTCATGATCTTTCTAGTATTACAACTAAACAGTCACTAAAAGATATTTCTGTGGTCACAGAATCTTGATCCTTATTTGTTCAATAATGTCTTGCTTGACACTTCGATCTGTGTGCTGTGCTGGACAGACTAACTGAGAATGTCTTGTGAATCATGAGGTACAGTAGCCACACCCTGAAGTATACCCTGTTTTATTGTCTGTTATACTCTGAACGGGACCATAATTTACTAAAATGATCATCATGCTGGTGTAGAAGACTTAAAACTAGAATCCATAAACTCATTGGGAACTGAGATCATAGATCAAGTGAGAAGTTGGGTCATTTTTGCCATAAAACTCCCTGCCGGCCATTAGAAAGAATGCAGGTTTAAGGCATCTCCACATTGGCCTCACTCTGTCCACTTCTACTGTCTATGTTTTAAACATTAGTGAGGTGGCGGTTACATTTTTTTTTACCCCAGCTGTATTATGCTACTCTGTTTCCCATCTTTTACTGAGTTGGATGCCATTAAAAGGTTGATATCACCGTTCTTTGTTTCTCGATCCACCTGTCACTATTTGTAAAACGCAATAAAAATGAGCCCGTAACTAATTTTTGGTCCCAACCTTTAGTTTGGGAAATGGTGCATTAGACACTTGAAAAAACAGTCTGAGAGAAAGGTTAGAGGGTTTGAAGTTGAAGGTGGATTTCATTTTGGCCTTGTATGAGAGAGTGAGCTGCGTGGATGAAGAGAAAACAGATATTCAGAGAGATGGAGGAGATAGTCTTCTGGCTGGACTTCAGCTGAACTTCTCTCTCATTTTGACTCTCTCTCTCTATTTCTGTCTCTTCTACTTTTCTTCATCAAACTCACTCCTTTTTGTCTTTACACTCCTCTCTCATATGTTATTACCACGAGGATAGAGGAAGACAGGCCCATTGTGTGAGACTGGCCTCTCTTAAGAGGATGAAAGCGCAGGAGGATCCAGGTAATGTGATATCAAAGCATAATTACATTTCAAATGGCTCTCCATCCATGGATGATAAATGGTTACGTGTTCTGGCTCGGTGCAGAATCACAGCACAGACACTCCGGACAAAGACCTTTGGAAATGATCTGGAGAACATCTAAAGCATTGTGCTATCATCTCCCCACAAGGCAAACATTATCATCCTGTTTCCTAGGTCATGGTAATAATATGTCGCTTGCATTCATGCAGTTATATTCATGTGGTAATCCCGACCTTGAATGCAGGCACAGAGGCCGGCTCTGTTGGCTTGCATAAATCAGACAAATTATGCAGCTTTTTTCCAAATCTGAATTTGAAATTATTAGAAAACAACCTGAAAGAAACTCTTAAAGTGCCACAGTGTTATTTATTTTGCACTTTTGAAGCACTTTGTAGGCTTTTTTATTCTTTTCTCTGCCTCCTACTCAAACAAATTTAATTTGACCAACAGCTTCTTGTAAGATAACCAATCTGTATCACCCTCTAACCATTATGCATATTCATTATCTCAGAGTGCAGATGTGATTAAAAACCTGTAAATGCGGTGTGAATTAATTTCCATCCTATGAATAATGCATGTGCAATCGCAGCGACCTGTGCTGAAGGTGATTTCTCCTTCACCTCCTCCCTCCTCCTACTCTTCCTTACCAAACATCGAAGCTCGAACCCATGAGAGCCGAGGAGGAGCAGAGAAGACCTGCTGTGGGTTTCAACCGCGAGTGACTCAGACTGAGTCACAGAGAAATCTGACGCAAACATAAGCCTTGTTGTAAACCCGGAGTGAAGGGGTGAGTGGAATCAAGTTATTTTGTGAGCAAGGAGCCGTATGAATGTCAGTGATCCAGCTTAACGAGAGATCAGCTTTCCCAGGGTGTTGGTGGTGTGCGTGTTCATGTGCGTGCTCGTGAGTGTGTGTCATAATCCGGTTGAGGCAAGGCTGGAGAAGTGCATGTGTGATCGTCAAGTGTGTGTGTGTGTGTGTGTGTGTGTGTGTGTGTGTGTGTGTGTGAGGGCGGGTGGGTGGGCACGGGGCC
>JAJHUR010102910.1:0-15900 GCA_027495735.1 Lutjanus campechanus
AGGGGCTGACTGAAGAACATAAGTAAGACGTCACAGGATAAGTCACAGAAAGTGGGCTCATTTCAAATGTTCTCATAAATGGCCCAAAGAGACATTACCCACAGATAGACTAGCACCATTCCTCGTAAGTGTGGTGGCTTTCATATGAAGCTGAGTCATCTCCAGCCTACTCAAATCCTACCTGGTTCACTGTGTAGTGTGACAGGTGGAGGGTAGAGGAAGATCCCCTCTTTTACTCTATCTGCCATCTCATTCTGTTTCCAAAAGCTGTATCTGCCTATCTCAATATGCAAAGTACATATATGCATACATTTGTTGCCACCACCACAACAGGTTTCTATGATGATAAGAAAAACCTAGGCTTTGTATCACCTATCAAAAATATAGTTTGACATTTTGGGAAATACGATTATTCCAGCAGATGATTAGTTTAGTTTAGTTAGATTAGTTTAGCATAACGCTTGGCCCTCTTCAAAGGTAACAAAATCCACCTACCAGCCCCTCCAGAGCTTACAAATCAACACATTAGCCTATATTTGTTTATCATCACCGTGAGATCGCAAGATAACCAGATATCTCCAGGAAGTCCAGCAAAGAACTAGCCCACTGAATAAACACCCCGCCAAAACTTTTGTAAATGATAGCGTTAGAAAATGTTACACATGCTAATATTACACTCTGTTTCCAGTCTTAATGCTATGCTAAGCTAACTGGTTGAAACTTGATATTAAACAGACAGACATGATGTATCGATCCTCTCATCTAACTGGTAAAAATAATAATTCCCAAAATATCAGACCTTGCGTAGAATTTTTTCATGGCAGCCATATTGATATGAAATAGCAGGGTAAACACAGGTGGTACCAGTAATACTAATTAAGGTCCCATCCCAATTAGAGTAACAGAGCCTTTCCAGTAAGCCAACATGCACAATAGCAACACCTGGACTCTGTTTGATCTGAATGGAACAGAACCTTAAAGTTTCCATGAATCAGCTAGCGTAGGACTTATTACTTATGCGTTTCCTATCAAACAGGCAGTTAGGGAGGGACTTATTGCGGACATTGATTGACAGTAGCCATTAGTGCTGTGAGTTACACTCCTCCACCATGCAGCTGAAGCGGTCTATGGTCGTAGGAAAGTGAGCAGTCATGTTAGCTAACGCTTCTCAGACCGAGAGCTCCCAGTGAACACAGCCAAACCAGGACCAAGAACAACGGGGGTCACAGCAAACCAAGCTAATGGTAGTTAGCATTTTGCTAACTTAGCAACAAGTGAAGCTATCTTTCCATCAGGAAATTCCACAGACAACCTCAGTACTGTATTCCCTGTCAGTCTCTGAGCCCTGGAAAGCGTTTCATTGGATGAAAATTTAGTAACGCAGCTGAGTGCAGGATGAGCCATCAACCATTTTAAATTGTTTTCCAGGAAAATTCAAACCCTGACACACCATTAAAATACCTGAAAATATATACAAAATGTCTTTTTGTCATTGTTGGGCAAGATACTGGTGTCTAGGTGACATACAGCAATACATATGATAGAAACACTTAAGCAACAATTTGACTTCATGGGAAATTAGTATCATTAGCAACACCTGTGTTCTTACACTACTATTTCATATCAAAATGGCTGCTGTGAAAAAGATCTTTTCCTCAAAAGGCTGGCCTGTCACTGAAACCAGTATGACTTACCAATAATTGCATTCTGTATATAATTCAAAAATGATATTTAAGAAAATATTCATTACATTCATATTCTCCATTTAAGGTTATGTTTAACAATTACGCCTCCAGTAACATTAACAAGGTTAAGTCCATGATTTGAAATTCTTGACTTGTTTTGTCTTTGCAACTCAGCCATAATGTAACATCACATCAATATCAAGTGACAGGCTGTATGTGGGCATACCTCGGGGTTAACACATCAAAATGGATTTGATTTGCTTAGGGCTCAAAAGCCTTGCACTCATTATATCCCCAGTGCTAAGCTCTTCAGAGCCATGGTTTCCATGCCACAAGCTGCTGCTTAGACTACTACCATGGAGAAGAGTGAGTCAGTTTTTAAGCGTGCTCTTCTGGCAACTGACTGACTGATGGCGGGCGCCCTTTTAATCATTTACCCAGGCACAAGACTAGGTGGTTGGCCTGTGGTTATGTGATTGTGAATCAACACCAATACCCACACTATCAAGGTCCTGCAGTGACCTACATGGACATGCCACAGAATTATGCAGTAAAACTTTTCTCCGTCTGACTATACTGATGTAAATGTCTTTCAAAGTGAAAGCATCAACCACTTTTAACACACTTGGTGTAAGACTGGCTAGAAGTACATTCTGCATGAAATTGCATTTGATGTGCTCTCAGACTGCTCTGGAATAATATGCTGCAAGCAAACACCAATACACTCATGGTGAGTCCCAAGGTCTGTCTTTTTTATGGTCAATGCTGACTGAGGAGCTTGAGAGTTATGGTGGAAGCAGACACAACTCACCTTCCTCAGCCCTTCACTACGCCACCCTCCACACAAAATCCCAGATAAATATGGACATGACTCCACTGAACTGAGTTCATCCTTTCTGGACACTGATAAAAAGGCTTTAGAAATGTTACATGCTTGCTTTGCAACTCTGGAGCACCAGCAAGTTTTTAAAGACTGTTTTTTGTGTTGTTAATTGTATTACCTTTTAATATATATATTTTCTAATGGGCATATATGAATATTTTGTATATTGTTTGGACCCAGATGTTGTATTTGTTTGTGTCAATAAAATAACTAACTAACTAGACAATACATTCACTATGGATAAGTACCTCATACAACCCAACTTCAAATGTTCCAACCTATCCCATTAAGACATCCTCTTCACACACACTCGAGCGAAGCCAAAACTAGAGCTTATTTGCTCACAAACTTGTCATTTTGTTTAAGAACAAACAAAATTTAATGAAGTTCAGAGGACACTGTAAGCTTAACATGCACACCCGCCCCAACAGTGACACATAACTGTTATAGTCTGTTTGACATTATTGTAGGTGCTCTGTTACTGGGAAAATACCTCATGTTCCATAATGCTACCAACACCGGGAAGTGTCCCAACTGAGAGGAGCAGAGAGAGAGACAGGCTAATGAGACAGTCAGCAGCAGAAAGGGATCTCCTCTTGAGGAGGAGGGGGTGGGTTAAGAACCCACTGCTGTATCATGTGTCACTGGCTGATCAAGAGGACCTGGCGTTCAGTTTATGGTCACATAAGTGGAAAGCTTCCGTTACAGCTGAGACAAAGCCGGGCGGTCCGTACTGTTTAACTGCCACTATGACCAAGAAAGAAGCAGTTCATTGGCCGTGGCCTATTGACATATTTTATGATCAGGGCTGGACAGCGATTTGTAAGGTTACCTGAGGTTACTGCTGCAGATAAACATGTTCAGCAGCAAGGCTTTTTGCTTAGGCTGGTGTGTGGTTGGAAAAACAAACATGTACAATAAACTTCACAGGTGAAACTAAACTTGATCTAAAAACAACCAAGGATCCTGAAAATTTATTGAGAAAAACACCACCTTCAGGAACTGGAAAACAGCCTAGACTAAATGTTCCATTCACAAAGCGCCAGCATGGTAAAAAAGTTAAATCTCAGACTGTACATACAGTGGGAGAAGGCTACTGCTAAATGTGTAAAGGTCAGTCTGGGGTCAGTGGGTGACCAAGACCTGGAGGCCTTGAAAGGACAGAGAGAGTCACAAGTTCTCAAGTGACTAGCCATGCTTGGTTTGAGTTGCTGAACACATCTTTTTCTGCACATAGGCCACTAAAACCATGAAATATCTTAATACTGTGGTAGCCTTTCTGATAATGCAGGGGAATACCAGGTTTAACCTCAGCACCTGTTTAATGAAGCCCACACACCTGGCTGATGATGCTAATGAGTTTCCAGTGAGTGAGACAGAACTAACTCCACTTGGAGAATGACAAACAGTAATTACAACAGCATAACATTTTAATTTTCAGTTCAAATAAGTTTTAATTCAGTCTCACATGATGAGGAGTGTTATTCAGTGAATCCATTGCAACCGTGACTCATGTTATGACAAAATAGCCTGAGCCTGAGACAGTTAAAGGGACGGTTCACCCTCAAATCAAAAACATACATTTTCCTCTTGCCTGTAGTGCTATTTATCCATTAGTGTAGTTAGCTGGTTAGTTTTGGTGTGAGTTTTAGAGATGGTGGTCACAGAGATGTCTGCCTTCTCTCTGATATAATGGAACTAGACGGCACCCTGCTTGTGGTGCTTAGATCACCAAACAAATACATTTGAAAAAGTTGATGGCAACGCCTCTTTCCAGGAATCATGACTCAGTTACTCAAGATAATATACAGACCCTATTGTGACAGTTTTGCGTAGGAACTACTTTCGTTCAACTGTACTACACCCGTCAACAGTATTACTGCGCAGAAGGAACAATTCATGGACAAGAGGTAAAAGCCCAGCCGAGGAGGACATCATTAATGTTGTTTACATCACTGCCACCATCTATAAGTAGATGCATGTTTCCTTCTGTATGACGCTACTGTTGACAGGTGTAGTTCGGTAGAAAGAAAATAGTTCCACCATGAAATTGCTCACAGCAAGGTCTGTGTATTATCTTGAGTAATTGAGTTATGATTTTGAGAAAGAGAAATTGCTTTTTAGTTTTTCAGATGTATTTTTTTGGTCCTTTGAGCGCCATAAGCTGAGTGCATCTAGTTCCATTATAGGGCTGTACAACATGGTAAAAAAAAAAAAAAAAAAAAAAATCACACTGCAATTACTTTGACAGATAATGTGATTGTGATATGATTCATGATTAGTCAATTTGTAGGTCAGCCCATCTCAACAGCACCACAGTACTTCATTATAATGCAGTTTTGTCACACATTTTCCTTTATCAAAAAATTTCAGCTTCTGCAATTTGCACTTGGATGAAACTGCAATCTCAATATTTCACTTAATTGTGCAGCCCTATTCCATTATAGCCGAAAGAAGACAGTCATCTCTACAGCCCATATTCCTAAACACCAAAATAACCAAGTAGGTATGAGTATCATTTGGATTTTACAGACACCGATACCCATACTGATACTGCTTATCATTATGGATACTTATCTATACTCTTATTGATATCACTCATCCTAATTTGGTGCAAAACAAAGACATGGCACAAAAAGTTTCAACAATTATTTAATCATTAATTTTTTGCATTACAAGTTGTTTTCTGAGTCGTTGAATTTAGTTGCATTTTCATTAAACTTGGTAAAATGAGCCCACACTTTTGAACATTTTGCAATGTGAGCTGTTTTTGTAATATTACATATAAACTGATAGCAGAATCGTTTCTCTTATCAACATTTCGGCACTGACCAGTAAAGGACCGTACTGGTTTTGTGCCTATTCTTGAAACCCATCCCTACGAGCTAGATGGATAAACAGCCCTATAGGCAAGAGGAAAATTATGTATTTTTGCTTTTTTTGAGGGGTGAGCTGTCAATTTAAACACCTTCAAGCTTCATCCAGGGCTGTCACAGTTCAAACAACCCCCATCATCTCACTATGTCTTCTCCAGGTAATGCAACTTCCACTAGGGCTGCAAAATTTGGTGAAAAAATCATATTGCGATTATTTTCACTGGAATTGTGATTATGATATGAAATATGATTAGTGGAAATGATCAGTTTTGCATTGCAATTTTCATGCAATTTTCACTATAAAAACTGTGATAATGTGATATTTATTGAGGTCTGTTCTTTCATCTGGAAAACAAGATTTTTGGGCCAGGGCATCTATGCAGCACTACAGTACCACATTATAATGCTATTTTCTCGTACCTTTTTCCTTTTTCAAAAAATTGCGATTTGGATATTGCACTTGACCATCTTGCGATTTTTTGCGATTGCGATTAATTGCGCAGCCCTAACTTCCACAGACATGCACTGTACAACATCAACTCAGTAAAGAGACGTTACGGAATAATTTACCTGTAGTTCCGATTTCCATTCATGAGGTCCCTGCCCGGTTCACTTCCCGGATCACAGATGTCAAACGTTTGGGACTCTTCCTCCGTTCAATCCGGTGTCTCCTCCGGCAGTGCACCGCCTCTGCAGCGCTGAACCCTGGTCCCTGCTAGCTCCCCTTCTGCGGACTGTCAAAAGCGGCCCTTCGGTACGGTCGTTTCCCCGGCCGCGGGGTCTCCGCCGTCCCCGCACACGGTCAGCGTATCCAATTGGATTTCACTGCCACGGCGAAAGCTACTGGTTGCTCAGTGGAAACCTGCTAGTTAGCCAAGTTAGCTCGCTAGCCAGGCTTAGGAAAGTGGCTGGAACGGATGAGAGGAGCTGTCAGGATATCATCACAGCAGGGTCACTGAGTCCAGATGAATTCCTACCGATAATGAGACATTAAAAGCAACGACATAAATTTGTATCCACGGGCCAGCGAGCGTCGGGGTAGCTACAGTAATTAGCTAGCTGTTAGCTCGGCTGTTGGATAGTTGGAATTCTGACAGACGACGGCGACTTTTATCGCGTTAAAAACAGCCGTTGACACGGCCCCGTTTCCCGAGCACCATATCCCAGCGACGTCGTCCTCTGCAGTTTGTATCCCGGTGCTGAAACACAGATGTCAACGGCGGGCAGTATCCGCCTAGAAGTGTCAGGATTTTCAGTCTGCTTGACAGATCAACTCTGCGGGGCTTCGGCAAGCCAGCTAAATATGGTGAAGTTGCCTTTCTGACACCGACAGGAAGAGGTGGGCTCTGTGTCACCACACGTCAGAACAATGAACTCCGCCTTCACCTAAAGGTAACCCTACGTTTACTATACTATCAATATATTAAAGCGGTTTCTCAGGATTTCTCAGCAGAGGACCCTTTATAAAATAGAAAACTGGAATAATGTTACGTATTTGGATATTTTTTACACTTCTACTGAGTTATGTGGAAAACCAACAGGAGAAATATGTATTAGAAAGATATTATTCTTACGATGTCAAATGCCCATAACATACAGAAACACACACATCATGGCTGAACATTCTAATTATTTTAGATAATATACCATTAAAAATAATCATATACATAATATATAAATGAAAAATATTAAATAGGCCTAAAAAGATAAAAAAGACCAATAACAGGTCCATGCTGGGACTTGATAGGTCTATAAATTTGTGGAAAGGACACATTTTGTATAAATAAGTAATGCTTGTTTAAAGTCTAATCATAACATAAATGCAGGCTATAATTAACAAAAAGATAAAAATGAATAACTAAATAAATAAAAAGAATTTATATCATGATAATTTAAATGAATGAATCTGGAAACTTTTCACAAACCCCTATTTGAGAACCACTGAATAATTGTATTGATTTTGTTGTTGTTGTATCATAAACACTGTAAAACATCATACAAGAATTTAGTGAAATCTACTGATCTTTTATCACTATTAACACATAATAGGGAATATATAGGTTTTTACTGATCCCAAGCCAATTCAATTGAAATGTTCTAGTTTTCATTCTCATACAACTCCAGAACTTATAAACATGAGTTGTTCTGGCTACTGGCTTTTGCATCTGGCCACTGAGAATGATTTACGGTGCAGATGACTGAAAGGCTGAAAGTTTAGATCTACATCTCCTCTGCTGTATTCTAACATTTTTAAACCTAGCTAAGGTCCATTTTATTTTCTGTTCTGACTTCAAAGTCAGTTTTGGTGCTCTCAAAGCACCTGAAAAATACATGTGAAAAACTCAAGTGCTCAAAATAATCCACAGACCTTGTGAGAAAATAAAGTAGTTCCTGCATGAAAGTGCTCACAAGAACTGTGTATTATCTTGAGTAACCAGGTCATGATTTCTGAACAGACATTGCTGCTGATTCTTTCTTTCAAGCCAAGTGCAATATTCTGATTATCTGTCCAGCCCTATTCCATTATTTCTAGAAAAGGCAGATATCTCTATGGCCAAAATCTCAAACAGTCTAGTTGGATAAATATTACTACATGCCAGAGAGAAATATTTTTTGTTATAGAACTGTCCCTTAAAATTAAAAACAGTTAACAGTATAATATTAAAATGATTAACAAGTAAAAACAACAGGCTTAATAAAAAACAATTTTATTTTCTTTAAAAAATAACCCGCCCCAACAGAGTTCCCATACTATCACATACAGAGCCAAAATAATATGCTTCCATGTCCTTTCATTCAAATCTATTGGGAAGTGCTATGACAAGGACTGTTCTTGATCAGTGGCTTCAATATTGCTTAGTCAGACAGTGAGGCTGTGTGGAGAGGAGTGGACTCTCCGGTGTCCACATGATGCATTTCCAGGGCAGACTGCCATTTCGTGTCCCCCCTTTGCAAGGTGCTTTGTGGCTTCAGTGAGTGAAGAACTGCATCTGGTTTCAGTGGTGCTGGAAAATGCCCCAAGACTGATTTTTTTTTTTTTTTTAAGCACAGAATGAGGGATAGAACACTGACCCCAACTGTGAAAGGCCCGGCAACTGGTGAGCCAAAATACATAACAGGTTAATATTATATATTTATATATACAAATCACCTTGGACACAACGAAGGATCAGTAAAACGGTGTACAAAGGCATATTGATTATGCAAGTTAATAAACATGATTTAAAAATCAAACTCATCTGATCTCTTATCTTTTTATCCCTTTCATCTCAAAGGGGCTCTGACCATCAGACAAGATTTGAGGCGCTTAAAGGGCAACTGAGGTGGAATTTTGAGACAGTCTCCACAGTGCCCTCTTGAGGATACACTCTGACACTAGTCACAATATTCATAATAATAATAATAATAATAATGACAAAGAAAAAGCAATCTTTATAACCATTACACAATCGAGGCAAAACGACTGACAGGCAGTGGCGAGCGCAAGGCTCCTACCGCTAAGGAAACCAAAATAAGGTGGCTCAGAATATCCAGTCATAAAAATAATTACATGCATTTCTTTTTCATAAATCCAGAAAGTGACTAGATGTAAAGGCAGGGCATTTTAAGTAGTAGTAATAATGGCCCACCCTGTCCAATGTAGCAATCCCCTATCTGTGCCGCCCATGCACACAGAGCACCAATGGGGATTGGCGAACACAAGCTAGGGGATTGGGGCAGAGGATGCTGCAGTTGTGTGATGTCCAAAGTGAGAATAGACAGCAAGGATAGAAGGTGAGGATGGAAGGGTTATGAGTGATAGAGGGGAAATAAGGGGACAAGTGCATTTGAAGAGGTTGGTCTCTACATGCTAAGAAACAAGAGACTGACAGGGCGGAGATGTGTGTGCTTCTGCTATTCAGGCTATGAGTTGTAAATGCCTGCAGAGGGAAGAGCTTTGTGTAAAAATGGGGATAGGTATGTGTAGGTGCGCAAAGATGAAGTGCGTGGTTGGAGGTTTTGAGTGCACTATGTGGCGTCATCTCCACTGATACCTGTTGGAATGTGCAGAATGATCGGAGCAAGGTCAATCGCTGAATGACAGTTCAGCTTTGCAGCACTTAAGTGATCACAGACTTAAAATTTGCCTGCATTCAAATCCACAGAGGAGTGTTGACCTTGTCTATTGCCTTAGTTACCTCTTTGTTCTGAAAGCTATGCGAGTGCGGGTGTTGAAACTTCAAAGTAGTCTGTGTCAAGCCTCAGGACAGACAAGTCTCACCATTTTGAAGTAAAATAAATCAACAAGTAAATAAAATAAAATAAAAAAAGTGCCTCATATATCCTAAAAGAGCAATACAGAAATAAAAGATTATCTTCCTGTTTAAGTGCCCCTTTTCCATTGGTTGGCATCACTTTTGGCTGGTTAATAATGCTGGTTTAGGTGCATGGGGTGCAAGTATATTTGATACACTCTATGCAAATGGTCCCTCTATTGTTATGCTAAGCTCGCCTCTATAGGCTAAATCTCTAAGGGACTGGCCAACCAGCACAGCGAGTGCGGCAGGACTTCTCTCCTGTATCTACGATATGCTACACCTGCTCTGTCTGTCTGCTAATATAAAGACCAGAGGGCTAGCCTCACATGTACTAACAAACTCTTATGTGCAGGACTGGTGGCACCTACATGCTAACACTAAGTGCTAATGTACCATACCTCAGACTCCTCAAGGCTGTTTTAAAAAAATAACATTATTCAAAAACATTAAAAACATGAATGTAGTTCATGACAACGTTAAAATGATACATGTAAGTGTGCGTGCCCAGTACCACCCCTCTGGAGGATCCCCATACTAAGGGGCTTGGAACACTGGCATCCGGCGTTCGGATGGGTAAAGAGGCAGCATCGTGGTGGCAGTTAAAAAAGTTTTTTGTGATTTTTTTTCTTCTTTTATCGCCTATTTTCCTCCCATCCGTATTGCATACTTACATACACAGGAGTGTGAAGGTAGCGTACAATACAATTACATAATAATACCCAAGTTTTAAAAATTCAACATAAAAAGAGCAATAGTCCTGGTAAAGTAAAAACAATAAAATGACAACAATAATAATAATAATATTCATAACCTTTTGAGTGCATGAGGCTGTAGAGTCTGCCTGTGTTTTACAGGTGAAGGGCGTTATGTTTCTTGAATTTGGGTGAATGACTGGCAGGTCTGTGGAGTGTGTGTGGTGGGCAGTCATTGGGAATAAGGGATGGGGATGAGGTGGTGGTGGGCTGTGCACCCACTCAGGTAGAAATGAGGTGGGAGGGATCGATGGTGGTGATGGTCGGTGTAGCTCAGGCGAAGTACATGGTCCTCAGGGTGTCGTGGTGAATCTGAACAGCTTTAGCCAGCGCCTGGGGGTCCCGACCGTTGCTCTGACCAGACACATGGCTGCCCTCTCCACTGCAGAGAGACGACGGGGAGAGAAGTTGCAGAACAATGATCAGTGGCACTTTATATGTAATTATTGCAATAAAGTCAACAATAGCACTGTCTGTCAGACTGGGGGTCCAAATCTAACATGGCGTTACTTCATATACAGACAGTGTGGCAGTTGTATAATAAGACTGATGTGATTTACATTCAATATATTTTTAATAAGGGAATATACGTTTTAAATATTCCACTGCTTTTATAAACAGAATAGAACAAAAGAAGGCCTATATTACAATTAAAGGGATTGTTTGGATTAGTTGAAGTGGGGTTGTATAAGGTACTTATCAATAGTCAGTGTATTAACAACAGAAGATGCCAATCAGTACACCCCCAGTGTAGAGACGCAGAGAGGGGCAGAGAGCCCAGAAGATAAGCAACGTACTGCTGTGGACGGCGCCAGCAACAAAAGGTACGGTATTTTAGCCACTTAAAAAAGGAAAATCAATATCAGTTTAAGTGTACACTATATTTAGAATATTTGTATTGCTTTAATTTGGCGACAGACAAACTGCAGTTTCTCTGTCAGGAAACG
The DNA here is from genome assembly GCA_027495735.1 of Lutjanus campechanus. Taxonomy (NCBI): domain Eukaryota; kingdom Metazoa; phylum Chordata; class Actinopteri; order Lutjaniformes; family Lutjanidae; genus Lutjanus; species Lutjanus campechanus. Next base: position 11,442 of record JAJHUR010102910.1, read on the forward strand.
TCAGTTATATAAGCCAAATATCACTTTGTCCAAACCAACGAAACTCCATAAGTGAAATCAGTAAATTTAACCTCAAGGAAAACCAGTCTACCGCTGCCTCAATCTGCCAACAACACAAAAGAACTAACATATTGAGGGAGCAGTACACCAGCAACTCCTGTGTTCTGCAAAGTACAAATACTGAATTTGCCTCTGGAATTTTGTTGGTTGGATAGAGTGATATTTGGCTTATAAAACTGTAGATTCTGTCAGGCTGTCTGATGGCCAAGAAAAGCACTGAAAATATTCTAAATATAGCATACATCTAAAATTATGCAGATTTTTTCAGATGGGCCTTTTTGCCGACCGTCATCTACTGCAGGTAATACACTGACTATTGATAAATACCTCATACAGTCCCATTTCAAATAATCCTAATTATCCCTTTAACTGAGACATAGGTCTTGTTTTCTAATTTTAGAAGTGGTGGAATATTTAAAACATATTTACTTTACTTATCACACATATTTCAAACGCAAAGTACATAAGTCTTAATATATTACTCTTATATTACTCTTCTGCCACACTGTTTGCATATGAAGTGACCTCCAAAAGAATTCACAAGCTATCAAGGTCTGGGAAACCCCATGTTATATCCTTCATAACCACAACACTGACCTGTCATGTTCTTTGTCCACCAGATGGTAGCGGGCACGGAAGGCCACAAGACGAGCATAGTAGGCTGGCGCAGGGATCGAGACTGAGCGGGTACAACGCACATAAGTGTGGCACAACTGGTACGTTAGAATCTGCAACTCATCAGCCGTGAAACGATTGTCATCCCATAAGACGTAGTAATGAGACGGCCGGCTGGTACCCTGGAGACAGACAGAAGGTAATAAACATGGGGTGAAACTTTTATGCAAAACATTGGCTATGTAAAACAACAACATTTGATATGTAAGGTTTGGAGGTCAAAGGTGTCCAGTCTTATTATAATCTACAACTTAATTACATAAACATTTTGTTTTTCATGTTATTACCTGTATGCCTGCATGGCTGCACAGGTAGAAGTCAAACTCAAAGGGATGAGTGATGCTGGTGTCCACTGTAGTCCCTGCAGGAATATTCCCACTCTTTCCAATCTGTCAAAAAAAAAAAGACACAAGACGGTAATTATTAAACATGTGAAAACAAGTATGAAAAGAGAGGTTTTTTTGAGGATTAGAAAATAGAAAGCTCACCCTTTCAGACTTGTCAGCACAGAAGAGGCGTGTGTGGTGGCGTTTCTGCACCACGATATAGGTGATGCCTGGCTGATAGTCTTTCTCCAACTTGATGCACGCGTCTCTGATGGCTAGGAGCTCGTAGTGCAGAATCTACACACAATGGCACTGTTTATTAGCACTCAAGCTGATATAGGCCATTTTATTTATTAAAAAAAAGAATGCTAAAATGCACATTGCCAACAACAACTCACTATGCAAATGAAGTAATAAGAAATAACATACAGTGGAGGTTAGCATTTCAGCCATCAAAAAAACAATTTTCAACTACCATGGCACCATCTTACCTGGGGCAACTGTCCCTCAGGAACTCCATCTCTGTAGAAAATGATCCTGGTGGGTTTGAACCGGGTGGATTTGTAGAACTGGATTAGCAGCTCACGAACCATGTAAGATAAATCTTCAATGATCTCCTGCCTGGGTCTCTGGACTCGCACTGTGGCACAGTATCTGCTGGGATGAGCATCCATACTGCCTACCACCTGCAAGAGAGGGGAGGACGAAGTGACAAGAGTTTGATTACCACTGGCAACACATACATATGAAAAACAAACATGTCCCACTGGGTACTATATGTTGCTTTGCATAAAGGTATCAAGGAGTGGACTATAGGGGTGGGGAAAAAACGATACAGCATAATTTCACAGTATTGTGTGTGGAAATATTGTATCCATACACAGATGCCAAGCATTGATCTTTTCTTGCTTAATTGCTAATTTGCAATTAAACCTTTTGGTAACAGAATAATAATCATTTCTTTTTCAGTCCACGAGATGGTGCCATTTTTTCTGGTGAGGTCAGCAGAGGTCACAGTGAGCAGGATTTTCTAGGTTTTTATGACAGTGTTGGTCAGTCTGTCTGTTTGACAATCTCATTGTGCTATGATAAAAAAAAAGAGACCGAAATCTTTATCTTATTAGATGAAAAAGGTGTTGAAGTTTTCCTTTATAGACATAATTTGCAGTTGAAAATAGGTAAAACAGCACAATATGTTATTGCAATACCTAGCTGTGCTATTCTTCTAATTTCTGTTAGAGATAAAAAGTTTTTTTCATCCTGTATTATATTTTAGTGACGAAAATGATCACAGTTATCAATGTTATCATAGTATTGTTAAATTGTGCTGAAAATGTTCAAAATGTACTGATATGCACACTGAAATCACTTCATCATCATTATATATTGAAAATGACTTGAAATGGCATCATGTCCTTTGTGATGTCAGTCTTTTCACTGATGCAAACCAGTTTACCGTGAAACTGTAAATTGTTCCATTCCTAATTTCGGTTATGTATTGTTCTTCAGTTGCTGCATTTAGACTGATCAGTTTACAAACAAAAAACATTTTTAAAAAAAGAGGCATAATAAACTACAAAACATGTTCCAGAGAAAAAGTATAAAAATGAAAAATACTTTAATTCACAGTGCAACAGTGGAATGATCCTTTCACTGTTATCAGTTGTTTGTCTCAACGTGTATATCTGCATGTTAGCGTCACCTAGAGGCTGCCACTGGGAAGTGTGAGGCTCAACATCCATCTTTTAATTTTTCTTCCTTCGAATCCTTACACTGCACTACAATCATCATTTTTCACCAATTTTCTCCTCAGTCAGGAGGATGAAGACAGACCCACTCTCCTCTCCCATCCTCTCTGCATGTGACTCAAGCGTTTGTCATAATTGCTAGGCAACAACACAGCCAACCACAGCCAAGATGAGGTCAAGGGCGGACGGGGGTTGACGTCATTTCCTTTTTGATCGTGAGTCAGTGATGAGCCATTTGTTTCCCTTCACCCCTCACTTACTCCTCTCTTACTACTCCTTTTCTTTGTTCGGCCTCATTTATTCTGCATCCGAGGCAAAAAGTCAGATCGACTGCAGCCGTCTGTCATAAAATGGAGTTTTAAAGCAGGCTGCATCTGGGCTTTAACCACCAATTTAATCCACTGGAATAGAAACAAGCTGGTGTTGGTGAAATGTTCTGATCAGCTATTATATTTTTACACTTCTACTGGCTAAATTGCTTGGTAAGTATTATGGGAGAGTACACACTATTTATTAGAGCTGTAAACAAGGGATGGAACTAATGATGATGATAATGAAAAAGCCAAAATGTATAACAAATGCCCCAATCCAAAGGTACCAGAGCCCAAAGTGATTAATTCACCTTATCTATACAGCAGACATAACATCATACCTATTTCTATTGTGCATTCATGCTACCATAACAGTCAAATTGATAAGAAACACTCACACATGAGCCGAATGTAATGCCATCTGCTCTACAGGGTTTTAATTAAGTTTTTCGTCTGTGTTAAAGATTAAAGGCATTACATAGCTTCTGCCTCAAACATACTATTTATGGCTGTGGGATTGTTCTCTTACCAGCACTGCTGTGCGACATGACCCAGTGCTCCTGTCACCAAGCAACCACAACCACGTGCATTTGCTTTTCTATGACATCTTGAGGGCATTCACATTATTTACATGCCCTTGTTGTTTTTTGATTTGCCTATAAACGGAGTGGTCCTACCAACGTAGTATCTGGACCGTCACCAGAGAAGCCACACTACCACTGTGGCACTCTATATTCTTGGAACTAGATAACAAAAAAAAAAGTTTTTATGGTTTGGAAAAGGATTGAAAAAGAGAGACCAAGGTTGAAATGCCTGTGTTGGCAACCATCCATTGTTCTTAAAGGTGACCCTTCCCCAGATATACTGTAGGTTTGATCCACTTTTAGCCATCTGTGTATCAGAGCTGATACAGAACTGCTGTGGTCGACACAAACAGCAGCAGTGGACAGAACCTGCCTTACATTAATGCAGATCAATTCTGTCAAGAGTATAAAATCGGTCAGTGTATCTTTTGGTCATTAGATTTTCCTTTCAGAAATGGGTATTAACAACAACAAAAAAACAAGTGGTTAATTGATTTTCATTTTAAAAATTCAAATTGAAATTGAAATTCTTTGTCATGGTCAAAAAGGGATGGGCAAAGTTTTAAGATTTATTTTTTTCTATTTCATATAACAAAATAAAATCACTGGAAAACAGGAACAAAAAAGAAGCATGTTTTCTATATTCTGAGAAATTTGGGGCTATTTCACTGATCAGTTCTTTGAGAGAATCAAAGGGAAAGTCAGCACAAATTATATTATATCATCCATAATTTTCATGGTCTTTATTAATGGGA
>JAJHUR010102916.1:0-24632 GCA_027495735.1 Lutjanus campechanus
AGAAACAGAAAGAGAGGAGACACGCAAAACATGGAGGTGCTGCTGAAGGGGCTTGGAGGTTTAAAAGAGGAACACAAAATAACAGAGAGAAAGGCATGAACATAGACATATGGGGGATGAAATGAGGAGAAGGAGGTGTTACCTTTCGGGGGACGAGGATTTCTCCGAGTTCACGGACATGAGCGGTGCCTGTTAGCCGCTCGCTGGCCCAGGGACCACAGGAGACGGCGAAATAGAACAGAAAGCTGCTGTCTCTCTCTCTTTTTTTTTAGTCCTCTCTCCCTATCTCTCTGCTGTGTGACTGTAGAGGAGAGGGTTACTGTCCCCCCTCCTCCTCCTTCTCCTCCTCCTTGTCCTTTTCCCTCCTCCTCTTCCTCCTCCTCTCTGTCTCTCTTGTCCTCTCGCTCAGAGGAGAAGAAAGGATGGAGGACAAGGATAAAAAAGAGCAGCAACTGTGCAGTGCAGTGCACAATCTGGCTGAATGTGTGTGTGTGTGTGTGTGTGTGTGCGCGTGTGTGTGTGAGCTGATAGCGAGAGCAGCAATGTCAGTCAGGCGCCCCTCCTCATGCCTCCTTCCTTCCTCCCTCCCTTTCCTTCCTTCCTTCCTTCTCCTCTTTCACCTTGCCTCTCTTTCACTTTCCCTGGGGCTCCTTTATGTCCTCCTCTTCCCTTTTGTGTCCTTCCTTACTGGTGTCGCTGGTTGAACTGGGTGATGAGACGAATACACAGGCTCTCGATCCACAGAGTGTGTGTCTGCCTCTGTATCCCTCCCTTCCTTCTCTCTGTCTAGCTGGCTCTATCAGGCCTTCTGCAGCTCTGCACAACAACAGAGCCCAGAGCAAGCTGGAATGTTCCACTTTCTGAGCAGGCAGAGGGGTGTTGGCTTGTCACAGCAGCAGGAAAATTAATGCTTTTCTCCTTGAGGTGCACTCTCCTCCCCCCTTTCTCCCCTCTGAATTAGTCAGTCTCTTTTGCTCTCTTTTCCTCTCTCTCTCTCCCAATTGCCTTATTACGACATCCTGTATCTCAGGGCAACGCCGCACAGATCTGTGCCCCCCCCCCCTTTCTCTAAACCCCCCCATTTCCACCTCTGTCTTTTTTGGATGCTGAATACTGTTCATACGTATGTGTGTGCCTCCGTCTCTATTTTCTCGCCATCTCTCTGGGCAGATGGGTCTGCTTCTACATGAGTGAGCAGCTCACAGAGAGGTAGCCACAGGGTGTTGCCATGATGGGGGGTCTGGCTCTATCTCTCGATCTGACCTCGATATTAGCATGTGGGTGTGTGAATGTATGTGTGCGCATCTATATGTACGTGTGTGTGCGTGTGAAAATGCACAGCAGGGGTTGAAGGGGCAACCTGAGGTTAATGTGACTGGCTAGTCATACAGGGGATGTACAGACGGATACGTACAGTACAAGTGTTTACAGTATCTACAGGTTCTTCCTCTAAATGATTAGTGACTAGACAGTTTTAACCCTTTTTTTTCCCTTTTTGTTCCCCTCGTATGACCCAATCGGGAGACACATATGCAAGTCAACCAGCTGGTTGATTTGCCCAATTAAGAGTAATTATAGGTATTTTTTTCATTTGTGCAACTACAGTCAAAGTTTTTTTCATATAGAAACATTACAGAGGAGAGAATATGTTAACAATATTCAATATTGATTGATTTTATTAAACAAAGATGCTGTGTTATTACAATGCACATAATAGATGCACTGTAAAACATGAAATAGTCAATGTGACAGAAATAAAAATCTAAAAATAAAAGTAATGTGATAAAATAAACAAAATAACAAAACTGACTGCATAAAATAATAATAATAAATCTTGAATATTGACTCTAAAAGAACTTTGCAATACTTATACTAATTTTTAATTGCACTTATGCTATTCTACTCATTATTTTTGGGTGCTGCCATAATAGTATAGATCTATATAAAGGGAAATAGGGTAAGTCTCATGTTATTACATTGCACAATGAGTTTGAGATCAGAACTGCCACACACATGCCCACACAGCATTTGATTGATCGACAGCCTCAACCAAAAGCATTTTGGGATTACCAGTAGATGGCTAACACCATAAATAACAGTTTTCAGCAGGAAGAAATTGATAAATAATCACAAAAGACTTTCAGAGTTTGGATTATTATGGAAAGTTTCAGGTTTAGTTTACCCTTAACAGGCAACTCAACCGGGCGGTCACACACTTTTTCTGGGTAACACAGAGATAATTGTTAGAATTCAACAAAACCATCATCATTAGGGGGTCTAAAACATGAAATCTGATAAGATTTCTCCTTACTTCAACTTTAAGTATCAACTTAAGTCATATCATGTCTTTTAATTATAGAACTTTGGTCACGACAAAAGTCAGCTGTGCAATTCAGCATCTGTTAAAAGGTTAATAATGGCAGCTTTAAACAGCAGAGGCATATGGATTAATTTAAAGAGGTAAGGCTGTGAGATATATACTGTGAGATGACAGAGTTTGTTCCACAGGTAGAGATTTTAACATGGTAGCTGTCCCTTTAATATCTCTGTATGTCTGAGGTCATTGCAGGCAATGTTGCAAATTAGTAAGCATGACTGCATTATGGCAGTTTTAGATCTGCTAGATTTTCCCTCAGTGCGATGAGGTGTCTTGTTTTTCTGGTATTTAATTCACTGGGTAAACCAAAAACAGACAATCATATCTGGTTACCCACCACACTAGTCCGGACTGAAATATCTCAACAACTATTGACAGAGGTTGACATTTTTGTTTTTCATGAAACGTCTCTAAACTTATTGTGTTGATTGCCATGAGAGCAGTGTTAATTTCATTGACTATGATGAAACAAATATATCAACAAATAAAAATGAGACGATAATGTAAGCAAACGAGGAAATCGGAAGAGATCCAGTCTCTCTGTGTGATAGGGATCCCCAGTAAAAACACAACATACTCGAAGCAACAATTTTCAAATGAGACACTTAAATGTTAAATGTTCTGTCCTTGTTAGACAAGTGAAAGACTAAATCATCCATTAAATTTGATTGACACACTAAAAATAAATATAAAATTTCAGTCTTCTAATTGAAACATAAACATAACAAAAAGAAGAATGCACATTCAAATAAATGTGATATACTAAATGTTAATGTTATGTCTGCAAAGTCTAGTGGACGTTTAAATAATTTATTACACTTTAACTAAACCCGATTTTAGTCAACTAAATCCACCCTAACCCTAAACTATTTTATGATATTTAGTCAACTAAAACTAGAATAAAACTAAAACAAATCAGATAATCTAGTTCAAAGTTTACTGTCAAAGTTAACACTGCATGAGAGGTAGTACACACATTCATGTCTGCCTGAGGATGAATTGTAACTACTTTGGTGATGACCCAGATGAAGACCACAAGCTGGTCTAACAATAAAGTAAGTTCTATAAATGACAAGTGATGCAGTTTTACCTCTTTAACCCTTAATATCCTTGTTAATCACTTAATTTTTCATCTTGTGCTACCATTGGCTCAAAATTTTAAGCTGTACTTGAGCAAAATTAACAGCATTCCCATCAGCCTCAGCTGTGTTTTGTGTTAATGCTTCACTACGATGGTGAACATCATATGTCTGCTGTAGATGAGCATGTTAGCACTGACATTAGCATTTAGCCCACAGAGCCACTAATGTGTTTGCAAACTATATTTAATGTTTCTAGATTTCATTTTAAGAAAATTTACAGTATTACAATTCAGGATGAACAATATGGGGAAAATATTGCGATTATTTTGACAAATATTGTGATTCTGATATGAATCATGATTAGTGAGAATCATCATTTTTACATCACAAATTTTATTTTCACTGACAAAAATGGAATAAAATCACAATGATGTGACATTTGCTGAGTTCTGCACCAAACAAACATGTTTTCTTACACCTGGAGAAGAAGATTTGTTGGCCAGGGAATCTCTGCAGCACTGCAGCAGTACTTCATTATGATGCAGGTTGGTCACACACTTCTCCTTTATCAAAAAATGGATATTGCGCTTGAACATATTGCGATTTCGCTAATATTTTTTGCTTAATTGTGCAGCTTTATTTACAATAAAACAATACAATGGTAATTTAAAATACCACAACAATATTTTATCCATGAAGATTTCCTATAAAATACTGGGCTGCTGGATGAAATACATACCAACATTTAATGCAACTGTTCCACTGTTATGCACCAGACAGAAACCTTCACACATATAAACAAAAATCTCAATCATTGTGTTACTTTTAAATCAATTAATCATTAAGTATATTTGGGCAACACAATTTTATAAAACAATAAGACAAGATGATACCATCATGAGACAATTCTGCTAAAAATCGTTATACAATCATTTTTAAATAGTACCCACCCTCATTAGGATGAATCATTACTACTGATTTTGCACCCAATGCTGCAATTTCAATGTTAATTAAATGTCTGACAAATATATTTTCATGGTAATAGTGCAAACGCTGTATATCTTAAAGCTATCAGACGCATGAGACAGAGAAAGAAAGGAATCAGGAACACAATGATCCCCTTTCTCTCCTATCTCCGTACAGTTCCACTTTCCCACATAAAAGGACTACATTAGGCACACATGTCTCTGAGCCAAACTATTGTCCTCATTCTCTGTGGATGTGGGCCAACGGGGGGTAAAGTACATACTGGGTCTCAGCAGCGCATGCAGACAGCAAGAGGAATATTGAGCTGAAATGAGAGGGTGCACTCGACTTTTTATTCATTCATTTTCTGCAGCCAGTTTTTTTCGGGGTCACGGGAGGTGGGGGAGGGGGCTGGAGTCTATCTCAGCACAAACGGGACGCAAAAGCAGGAAAAAGAAGCAGTCACAAGTCACCAGTTCATCAGTATGACAAAGTCATTTACGTACACGTGCGCTAATTTATCTGACCTGCGTGTTACTGAGCTGTGAAATGAAACAAAGGTGAGAGGAGAGCGAGACAAAAGTCAACTGAAAACAGAAGCGTCAGGGCCAGGATTTAAATTAGGGCTGAAACAACCTTTTAGCTGTTTCAGGGAAAATTCATCACCAACAATTTTACTCATTAATTAATCAATTACGTTGTTTAAAAAAAATCTTGATCCCTGCCAGTCTAGGGTGAACATTTGCTATGTTTTATATAAGCATAAGCCTGGAGGGGATCATGCAATCGATTACATGTGTGCATGCGTGATCAGCGGACCTGAAGCTAGTCCGCACCTAATTGCACATACTACTGGATCAATTAGCCTATTTGTTTGCGCACATTCAGGATGGCATGCTGAATGTAGAGCTGCAACTAACAATTATTTTCATCATTGATTAATCCCTAGATTCTCAAACTATGGTTCAAAGTGATACTTGAGCTCCCTCTATTGTTACACTGAACAATCCAATATCAGCCTGCACGTAGTTTGCAAATACGTCATCCATGATTAGTTACGAATTAAACTGTGACTGCAGTAAGCCACTGCCTTTCTGTGAAGGCAGTGTGGCTGCGGCTGACAACAATAAATAATCTTATTATTAGAAATAAACCTGCCTCCTGCGCGAACTATCTATAACTGAATAGGGTAGGCTTATACTGATGAATTTTTCCTTCGATCATAATGGACAGATGAATATTTTCTAAGGTGGGACACGTGAAAAGTTTGAGAAACACTGAAGTAATCAATTAGTTGTCTGATCTATAAAATGTCTATAAAATGTGAAAAATGTTGATCAGTGTTTCCCAGAACCCAAGATGACGTCCTCAAATGTCCTGTTTTTCCCACAACCCAAAGATATTCAGTATACTATCACAAAGAAGTTAAAAAACAGATTTACAAAGCTGGAATCAGAGAATTTTGACTTTTATTTCTTGCAAAAGGACTCTTGCACGTCAACTTGCAATGTAATGTTGCAATGTATATACAAGGTTTTAGTACCTTCATCAGGCAAAACCAGACTTTTATTTCTTAAAAAAAAATACTCAAACTAAGTAACTGATTATCAAACTAGCTGGTGACTAATTTAATAAACAATTAATAATCAATTAATCATTGCAGCTCTACCACAAAGACCTCTGTGATCCACAATTTTTGAAAAACCTCAATAAACCCTTTTTCATGGCTCCACGATAGCGACAGCTGTGGCCAGAGGCATTATGTTTTCAGGTCGTCCCATTCTTGTGACCATGATATCTTAAGAAAGCCTCGAGGGAATTTCTTCAAACTTTCCACAAACGTCCTCTTGTAATCAAGGATGAACTCATTTGATTTTGGTGGTCAAAGATCAAGGTGACTGTGACCCTCAACGAACACATTTTTGACCTTAACTCAAAAAGTCATATGCCAATTATGATAAAAATTCACACAAATGTTTTATAGGACACTGGCAGTGCTGGAGAGCTGGAGAGCTAGTTACAGCAATCAAGTCAATAAATGTAACTGTTATCTGTTACAGTTACTGACCAAAAACATGTAATTAAATTACTTATTAGTTACTAATCAAAATGTTGTTGACAAAGGGGTTGCATCCAAATATTCTTTTCAGGTTGCCTGGCAGAGATCTGCGCTCTACTAAGTGCACTCTTCAAGTTACAAATGTAATATTTTTTGACAAAATTAGGCATCTGAAAAGCCCAAGGCGATAGTGTTTCCCCCTTTTTCTGACAGGCACTTGGGTAAACATTTCTCCAGTGGGTCAGAGCTTCATTATGTGTTTTGAAAAAAGAAAAAACCTCCTCAATAAACCCCCCTAATTTTGATGGATATGGTACAATCCTAATGTCACCTTTCCATGGGGATAACGTGCAAGTGACACTTAAAACCCCCCAAAATGGAAAAGCTCATTAACATGACGGACATGCTTACACATACATCCACACCTCAGGATATTCACAGAGGCCATCAATTTGCAAATTCAAAGGCTGAATCTCGTTCTATTTTCAAAAGAAGAAGGAGCAAAAGAAGAATAAGAAAGAGGGGGAGGGAGAGAGATGATGACTCTCATGAGCAGATATATTTTGGGAGCCGGTATTGAGGCTGCCGGGAGCTATCTTTAAGCGGCCTACTTCTCCTCACTGCCTGGTGGATGCTGGGGAGAGAGAAGGGGTTTATGCTTGCAAACACACAGACACACACACACACTTGCATACTGACACACACACAAACACAGGTCCCACTGCAAATTGCTCGTGGACATACTGTACACACAAATGAAGCCGCAAACAGAAGTCACAGCAAGGCACAATCATACAGACAAGCATACAAATGCATACGCTATGCATTGTGTTTGTGTGTGTGTGTGTGTGTGTGTGTGTGTGTGTGTGGGGGTCGAGCAAGATGCTGCTACTTTAACAGTGACGGTGCTCTTTGTGTCACCAGCCTTGTTGTTACTGTCTGCACAGAAAACACTGCCCCCAAGTGGAAAGAAACACAAGCACACACAAATACACACAAAGATAGTCTGTGAGTGTGTGTGTGTGTGTGTGTGTGTGTGTGTGTGTGTGTGTGTGTGTGTGTGTGTGTGTGTGTGCACGTGTGTTTAGCGCGGTCAGTGTCCAGATTGATTGACATACTGATAGCCTCAGGTCTGCCTTAGAGCAGCTCATTTTCTTTGCTAGAGACTTCCATATGGAGCACACTTGCCTATGGGACCATACAATTCCGACTGCATGACATAGCCCGTGGATACATGATGTAAATCTGCACACACACGCACGCACGCACGCACGCACACACACACACGCACGCACGCACGCACGCACGCACGCACGCACGCACACACACCATGCAGGTTGTGTTGCAGGCTCAATGCATAATGCTCTTAAAATGCATCAGCAAGAGGAAATTCAGTGCAACTGCTCAAATTACTGTGATTGGTAATTTTTTAGGGTACTTGTACTTTTATGAACATTTTTTTCAAGTCTGTAAATTTACTTATACTTAAGTATGCAATACACTATGTAATCTACAAAGTTACTTTTAAATCGTAAGTGAGCACTGAGCACAACTTGAATTAATATCCCAAACTTTCACCACTCCACTGATTTCACACGCCAAAGTCAAATCACTGAGTAACTGCGAGTACTAATTCACTGTGTGTCATATAGGATGGATGTAGGAGATGAGAAAGATTCTAGAGTTTAAAACATGAGCGTAAACGTGTGTTCAACAGCAGAAGTTAACGTCAGCGCACAACTAAAGACAGTTGTACGACTGCAAAGTCTGTCATGTGAGAGTTGGCCAAATGAAGGTCTAGTACTGAAATGTTGCAAATAAATGTTGGTCTACTTGCCTCTGTCCTACACACCTGCCTCATCTAATTGATGTGCAAAGTGTTCCTTTGTTCTAAGTCATGTGGGGGTTTAAAATACTTAAACTACTTTGATTGACTGACTTTAGATGACGTGAGTCAATGATGCCTGATTAGTTTTGATGCACTTCAATATCATTAACTGCCAAATCAGATACGTATCGTAGCTTTAAGAAAAAAAGTCTTCAGGCAATAACTATGACCTGAATGCTATTTAATTTGTAATTATGGTAACTATGTTGTGACATGAACGTGGCATTAGTTTCTATGCTATCAGTGGTGTTGTGGGAAGTGGAGGATCAAAGATTTAAGGATCCTCTGGCACAGAGTAAAAGACAAGACATCTCAGCCTCTGCTGGTTTGACTATTCTTTTTACTCTCCCCACTGTACTTTTTACAGTCATGACAGTCTTAAAGCTACACATCACCAAATGTACACAAATGAGTCAGTTTAATACTAGACAGCACAACCTGTGGGAACAGTTGTATAATGTGTTCCTCTCTGCCCTCTCATCTGCACTCTGAACTCGTCTGATTATGACTTCAGCGCAAACTCACAATTTTTAGGTCATCTGATTTTGTGGAAAAAACATTTGCTAGACAACTGACTCCCACAGCTAGCCTGTAATATTGTTTTTACAGCAGTTCCAACCTCTCACAGACCTGAACATTTTGACCTTTTTTCACAGCAGACCATTTCACTCGTTGCAGGAAAAGCAGAAGTAGAATGACTGAAACCTGAGAACAAGAAACATTCACAGTTGGACAACCACACAACCAGCACACAAGAACAAAATGTTTTAAGCCAGACAATCAAATGACAAACAGACTAGGAATGACCCAATACCACATAATCATCTGGTATTCATTCAATGCTGATGGTGAATTATTATGATAATGTTCGCTAAAGTTACACACTCACGACGAAATGCTTCTCTGACCAGTCAGTAGTCTGCAGTGTTTGTTAGCTTACCTTTATCACCTGGACTGAATTTAAAATAATATTGAACAGCATATTGCACACTACAACACAGCATCTCCCCATCAGTTTAACAGAAAGAGCATCATCTATATTTCTAAACATCCTGGTGTACCATAATACCTTTATACTGCCCAAGCCAATACCAGTTTTTCCACACACACAACTTTAATCAGCATTTTTGCTGAGGAGGAGGGGGACTACATTTTTGCTCTCAGCACCATCCAAGCTCACATGACATATAATAGACAAGCTAAGAAACGTCTAGTGCATAAAACGGTTCTATCAAGATTAGTGAGCACGTATGAAATATCTAAAGTTAAGTAGTTGGATCATGGACTTAGTTGGAAGATTTGTTCTATTTAAGTGTCCCAGTAAGTCATTGACAGTGACCCAGCCTGCACAATAGACCAGGGCCCTGGAACTGGTTCAATGCAGCCATTAATAATGTTATTAATTACACCTGTGCTTTTCCTGCAGTGACATGTCAGACACACATGCAGCTGTTAAAAAGTCCTCTATTTACACATTTCCACTCATCATGGTCTTGCTCACTGCCTTTTTCTTGAACCCTTCCAGTCTTTTCCACTAACTCACGTCCCGTCACTGTACTTTATTCCAGTTACGCAGAAAGAGGCACAACCCCTCCCGCCCCACACACACACACACACACATGCAGAGCACAGTTGCTGGTCAGTGTTGAGTGCTCGTAATTCATCCCGACATACACACACAGGTAAGCAGCTTGCACTTTCTGTGCCTCATTACCCAGGAGAACGCACTCTGCAGCAATACGTTCGAATGTGAGCACTTTGCAAGTTAAAGCAAGTGTATGTTGGTGTGTAGGTGCAGTAAGTGGGTGAAGAGGGAGGAGGAGGGGGACTACAGTTTATCTAAAGCTAATACCAAAGAAACAGTGAGATTATGACCCAGTAATAGCTCCACCTGGCCCTCTCTGTGTGCGTCTATGTGTGTGTGTGGATGTGAGTGAGAGCTCATTAGCTAAGTGGTGTGTGTTTAATTGATGAGGGGCTGACCTCCACCCTCTCTTCCTGCACTCTGACCTCAGCTGCTCCACCAGGCTGACATGTTTAAACGGATTCTGTCACACGTGGGGGTGGACAACGCACACTTAACATTAAGCTCACCCACAAAATGGCCGACTTCATGTTTTTTAACGCCCCTTCACCGCACTAATGGAGTCCAATAGTAACGCTTTACTGAGATACAAGGTGTTTGTGTGATCAATAAACTGTATGTACTGATGCACACTTTTAAAAGGAATTTAGGGGACTCAAGAGTTGTTTCAAACTGCAATCCCAAGGGCCACATTTTGGCCTTCATAATGCATCACACATGTGTACAGCTACTTTTGTCCAACTGTCCTTATTCAACAAATGTCTCCACCAAACAAAACAATGTTCAACCCTCATGTACACTCATATCTGAGCGGCTACGACCAGCACATATTTGGAATTTTTGCTTGAAAAATTATTTTATTTTATTGTTTCCGACATTTGGTTTCTTTCAGGTCTTTTATTCACAAGTGATCATTTAATTTTCTTGCAAGTCTACAAAAAAAACAGCACATTAAAATATGCTCTTTAGTAATTGTGTGAAATTTGTTGCTTTAGAGTAAAAATTAACCTAAACTTAATTATTCCTTTTATGTAATAATAGTGTGGTATCTAAATGAAAGCAGAACATAATGACAGTCAGCAGTGCTTGCAGGCATGGTGGTATTTTAATTGTATTAATCAATAAATCATTTTAAAATAAATACCTAACATTGTTATAGCCTGAGGTTGGAAGTTAATAAATCATATTTCAGTGATGCCTTTGAGGAAGAGTAATGACAGGCAATTTTTATTTTGACTTTTTCACATGCCTCATGTGACTGCTGCTCTGATTGATTCACTGACCTTTACCTTCTGGTTAAAGACTGGTCTCTCTAACCACCAAGCACCAAATCAGCGGGCCCTTCACCAAATATTTATTTTTACAGCAGTGAAATTTTAAAAAGAAGAACTGAAAGAGTGAAATAGGATACATGACTGCACTTGACTGACTCACATAAAACAGCAAGTCTTGTACTCATTGTGGAAAGCACAAAGAAGGTGAAAATGATTGATTTCAATAGGTAACCCAAAAGGTCAAAGCTAAAGTATTCAATCATTTCCAGCATGACAAAAACAGGAGGGGGCGAAAAGAATAACCTACAAAAAATCCTTTCAACACAAGACTAAAACCTGGGACATGGCCACCCTCTACTGGACAAAATAAGAGCTACACTCCTGAGGGTAAACCATGCACACAAAGCACTCTTCACATGATAGAAGGCATTCATAATGGAATACAGGGCACAGGGGAAAAGTAAAGAGCAGCACTTTAGGAAGCAAAACAAGTATAAACAGAAAAATAACAAGGTGTTTTTTGCCTACTGCCATAAAGCATGTTGAGCAGACCACAAGCTGAGGGCGCACACAACAATGAGCGCCCTGTTTCCACAGTATTGTGATTAGAGCCCTGCAGCAGAGGAGAGGCAGAAGGCCGGCCTGTACTCACAGTGAGCGCCATGTCAACACAATGAATGTGATAATTCACTTAGCAGAGGTACTGCTGTAATACGACTGAAATAGCCCAAGACTGGTGGTTAAATGTCTCCATAAGACTAAATGTGAGATTACAGCCTTCAAGTTCAAGCTAAAATGGGGTTAAACAGCAGTCACACCAAAAAGGCAGCCAACAGACAAACGCAGACTGGAAAAATAGGCTTCGCAATTGGAAAAACATGCGACAGAATTCTGATGCAACATCAAACAAGACTAACTAACAATGAAAAACAGGACCCAAGTTTTAATAAACCAGAGTTAGGAACCAGGACCGGTGAGCAGGATTTAGTGGCATCTAGCAGGGAGCTGGCAATTTGCAAACACCTCATGTCACTCACCTCATGTCAGTGTTTGGTTTGTCAGTTCTGGGCTTCTGTAGAAACATACTGGTGCAACATGGCAGGCAAGGTAACAAAAACACAAGTACTATTCAGGTGTTATACACAAATGAAAACATACTTAAGAATATTATATTCCATTTCTGCCATGTTCTGCCATCAACCCCCATAACCCTTACACACTGGACCTTTAAGACAGATGTAAATAATTTGAATTTAACATTAAATGAAAATAGTCTGTGAGGCATTTTGTGATCGGCCAATTTACATTGGTAAGCCAGAAGCTCAAAAACTGGTGACAACATGCAGATGTTAGCATATTAGCATTGCTGAATTGTAACACAGAACACACCGTACAGCTGAAGGTATTGTCATTAGTTTTGCATGCATTTGCTCAAAAAACAAAGTATTGGACCAATTCTGACTTGATGATGGCACTAGATGAAAAGTCAGAGGACCACTATAGTTATTACATTCATCTTTATGAGAACGTGAATGTCTGAACGAATGTCCATGACATTACTGATTTACAAAGATCTGATGTTATGTTGCTGTATCACATTCTGGGAGA
Organism: Lutjanus campechanus; assembly: GCA_027495735.1. NCBI lineage: Eukaryota > Metazoa > Chordata > Actinopteri > Lutjaniformes > Lutjanidae > Lutjanus > Lutjanus campechanus. The sequence continues at coordinate 12,840 of JAJHUR010102916.1, forward strand.
CACTAATGCAGAGGACACATGACGTGTTTTACTGCAAATACAGCATGCAACACTAAATAATAAATCCTTCACTACAGCGCCACACATTTTTGTTTTGACCAAGGAGCCAAGGAGCTGGAAAGCATTGCTTTATACACACACATATACACACACATACATATATATATATATATATATATATATATATATGTATGTATGTATGTATATATGTATGTATGTATGTATGTATGTATGTATATACGTGCAGCAATAAGCTAGCAGCAGCCAATCTGCTAACCTTTTTCGGGCTTTAACTCTCAGGCTACAAACAGGCTGCTCTGTCTAATTTATGGAGGATGCAAGGGGTCATTTGCAACCTGAGAGGAAGATCTGCAGATACTACTCAGGGCTGAAAAACATCTTTACACCTCCTCTGCATGTTTTTGGGGGAGAAAAATAACTTAAAGGGGCAGTTCACCCCAAAATCAAAAATAGATATTTTTCTCCCAGCATGTAGTGCTATTTATCTTCTAAAATTTGAAGATATTAACCGTGGAGATGGCGGCCTTTTTTTCCATTATAATGGGACTAAATAGTACTCGGCTTGTGGTGCTCAAAGCACCAAAATATACATTTGAAGAATTTAAAACCAGTGTCCCTTTCCAATAATCATGACCTGGTTACTCAAGATAATCCATAGACCTCATTGTTGGCAGTTTCCTGTAGGAACTACTTTCAGTCTATTAAAAGGAAAGCAGTTCCAGTAGACTCTAAAGTAGTTCTGCTAGATTCTACTGCAGAAAAAAAAGTAGTTCCTACATGAAACTGCTCACAACACGGCCTGTGAACAACCGGGTCATGATTTCTGGAAATGCATTTGAGCACCACGAGCTGAGTGCCATGTAATCTCTTTACAATGGAGAGAAGGCAGAAATCCCTATGGCCAAATTGCCAAAACTGCAACTCATACCAAAAAATATCTAGATGGATAAATAGCAAGGCAGCTAAGATAAAAAAAAAAAGTATTTTTGATTTTGGAAGTAAAGTGTCCCTTTAATAATCAGTTTTGTTTGTTTTGCTTAGCCTGCTGCCACCACAAACAAAACGGACGGCATTTAGACGGAATAAAGGCGACACACTAAATAAGCAGTGGTAATCACAGATGCAGTTATGGGTAAACCCAATTTTACCTACAAGCTGCATAATTACAAGTGCTATCAAACCAAGGGGTCACACAATTGAGGATTTTATCATAAAACAAATTTTTGTATACATTAGTGATTGTTTGGTTTGGTTTATTTGAGCATCTTTTTATTCATGACTACATATGATTTGTGTGCTCAGATGCTTCTAGAGCTAACAAGAATTTCTAGCCAGGTTTTCGAGACAGGACTAAACGAGGACACCAGACTGCTCGGCATGGCCAATTACTCAATATTTACAATGGCAGCAGCAGCCTTGATAGAATGAAGCTGATGCATGGACTGTGAAGGACACACATATACACAAAGAGCATATACACACTCTCCAGAGATCTGGGTTAGTGTGCTGTTCAGATACAGAGACAAACAAATAGCTTCTGGCTAAGACTGCAAGCATGAGGAGCAGTGATTACAGCTGACACAAGCAATCCAATACCATAGGAATGGGTATTGATTCTGCCCTGTTGTACCTGTGTTTGCATTCATCATATTATCTGTGATTATTGGTGAGTAAACAGCGCAAATGTTTAAGTGTGTTTCACTCTGATTCACTAAACCACAATGACGACATGAGCAGCATCTTGGTATCTCATCATCACTAGCTTTCTGCAGTTTCTTTCTTTGAAACTGTATCTGAGTTTTCCATGGGGGTTTGGGATTGTATTTAACTTTTCCTATTTCTAAAGGGGGCAATTACTTTAAATCAATGGCTGTAGTTCACTTTTTGCAAAAGCTATTAAACAAGCGCTAAGAAGCTATGGGAGGAGCTGGATTATTTTTAAAGATGGACATAAATAATCAGCAGGATCACACTTTGCACTGGTGCACAGGGTGTAACCAGATAGTGAAAACACAGACAAGAATATCATCACTGTCCAATCAAAACCACTCATCTCCACATTTGGTGACATTTAATTTTTTGATAAAACTGAAGAACAGACTTCTGCTGAGTCAATTCTCCTTCGTCCTAAGCCAAACAAACCATTTACAAAGCCGCTGGATCATCTTAAAAGTACACTGGCACAAAGATGAAAACATGGCTGCTCATGAAAAGCGTTTTTCACTGGACAGCAACAATGTGCAAAAATGATCAGAGACAGCAACAGGGTTTGAATAGTTTTTTTAAGAGTAAAATTCAAGCACTTTAAGTCGAGCTGCAACAATTTATAGCCAACTATTTTGATAATCAATTGCTTATTTATATTCCAGCTTTTTACATGTGAATATTTTCTTTAATCCTCTGTGACAGTAAACTGAATATCTTTGTTGCGGGCAAAACACGACATTTGGCTTCATCTTGTGCTTTAAGAAACACTGTTCGACCTTTTTTCATCATTTTCTGACATTTACGAACCAAAGAACTAATCAATTAATCTAGAAAGTAACACATTAATCAACAATGAAAATAATTGTGAGTTGCAGCCTTACTTTCAAGGTACCTAAACTAAACATTTCTAGTCCCTCGAAGCCTTTATGATCACATCTAAATTGTTACTATAAATGCAACTGCAAAAAATTAAGTTTGCATACTTCCTTTATCCTCCCAGCAGTCAATGCATATTTTAAGTTTGTTTATTTTACTAGCTGTTCATATTAACTTTGATTCACTGTTTCACTGCAAATTTTAAAAGAGATTTATTTTATTTGAGTGATTGTATTTATGAAACTCCAGATTATATTGAAAATCAATCATTTTTCAAGGTGATCATTCGAATTAAAGCACATTCCTAAACTTGAAATCATAACTGTTAAAATAAAGGATTTTCCAAACTTTCAGGGCTTTGTACAAACTCAGCAGCAAAAGTGTGATTTCCACTGAGGATATCCTGCTCACTTGTTAAAAATCCCCTCACTTGTACAGTATGAGTTTGATCAGTGACTAAAAATTTTCTAAAAAGTGTCCTTTCACTGTCCATCTGCCAAATCCAGATGAAAGCAGCGAGAAGTTGTTAAAAAATGCTGAGCTGCAAATTCATAATCAAATATAGTCGTGCACCCGCAGCAATAAGCTAGAAGCAGCAGCTCATCTGATGAATTTATTCACCCTGGGTTTTGACTCTCAGGTTAAAATCAGGCTGCTGCCATCTACTTTATGGAGGTCGTAAGGGCTATATGCAACCTGAGACGAACATCTGCAGATATTACTGAAAAACATCTTTCCACCTCCACTGTATGTTTCTTCTAGATGATAAAAATCATTTAATAATTTAAATTTATGGTTCCTACACTCTCGGCAACATCAGAGATTAAGATCAAGATCCTGCGTGTGACTATACTTAATGGGACAGTTCACCCCAAAGTCAAAAATACATATTCTTCCTCTTACCTGTAGTGCTGTTTATCCGTACAGATTATTTTGGTGTGAGCTGCCGAGTTTTGGAGATATCGGCCGTTGAGATATCTGCCTCCTATATAATGGAACTTGATGGCAGATGCACAAATAGCACAACAGGTAAGAGGAAAAATATATATTTTTTATTTTTGGGTGACCTGTCACTTTAAGAGTTAAACGAACTCCAAAGAATTTGAAAGATTATTCACCTCCATAGCCAGAGAGTGTGTTACAACATCAACATGTATGTTGAAATAACCCACAAGTACAATTCTGTCATACATTAAGTGCAGTGAACCGTTAATAAGAGCTCAGATAATTCGTCAAAGAATAAGTGTGCTTTGGGTGGTGTAACAGCAAGTATGATGGCTTGGCATTTGAATTAACTGCACAACACTTTTAGGTGGAGCAACACTCAAAAAGCAACACTTCATGCTTATTAAAAGAGGAAATAAAGCTGCCAGTGTCACCCCAGTTTCTGTCCTCTACACTAGCACTAGTGTGAAAATGTAAAAAGAAAAAAGGTGTACTCAACTCAACTCAACTTTATTTATATAGCACATTTCATACGACAAGCGTAAACTCAATGTGCTCAATGTGTAGTACTGCCCACTTATTTGAGTCAGCTGTCTCAGGTCTCAGTTAAAACAAACTGTCTTATGATTAAGAGGTTTATAACAAAGGATTTATTTGAGACTTTACATAGAGAGGTGCTACTTTTAAAGTTTGTTTACACAATGGTTCTGCTTATTTTGCAAGTAGAAAATGTATAAAATCTAACCAGATTAAAAAACTAAGTAAGGGTGCAGCAAAAGAAAAGAATTTGAGGGTAGAAAATGCAGAAATAATTTGAAAATTGCAGAAGAAAATAGCAAGAAATTGCAGAGAGATGCAACTTCATGAGCACAATTCCTCCCTCCCAACTAGCCAGAAGGTGGCAGTAGAGGGTGCCTGTCTGGTGTTGAGCCTCCCCGACTGTGAAAAGCTCTTGGCCTCACAGAATTACATGCCCTATTAATGTCTTCCCTTCCTCCTTCTGTGATGACCCACTGGCCTGCAACTGCAGAACTGGACCACCCTTCAGAGAGGAATTACATGAGAGGAGCAGATCCTTGTTTCTTGTCCCTCACTGAACAAATCCTATTTGGACCACACACAGTCTGAACATGGGAGAATCCCTCCTGTTAATTCACTCTTGTTCTGTCTCCTCATTCACTCCGATCGACTCCGTAGATTTGCCCAGATCTTGTGCTTTCCTGGCGGACGTCCTGGGAAAGCGGCAGGAAAATCCTTAACAAGCTCAAAACTCTCCTAGTCAGACAAACATCTAGTTTGAAAACGGGGAGCTAAATCCAACGGAAAAATCCAACCTAAAATGAGCCACTAGACGAGTAAATTAAGGAGCTTGATAAGTTGCCTGGCTGTCAGAGCTACAAAGAACAACCACTCAACTTTAGCCTATTAAATGCTCCAGGCCGGAGGCAACCTGGTAGCTCACAAAAGCGACTAATGGCTGTTGAAAAGGTGAGTTTAAATTGGGAGCTTCTCTTCAGGAGTTCCTACTTAAACACCTACTGGAGTGGCCTACTTCTACGCTATATTCAATTAGACATCCAGCCAGCAATAATACTGGCACTGCAGCCACCAGGGAGGAAATCATTCCCACTCAGACACCACAGAGGAAGCAGCGAATATCATATTACAATTCAGTATACAACAATGAATGATCTGTGAGAGGCATAGCCAATCTTTCTGACAGAATGAGTCTATGTCCATAAGTCTCAGTTCTATTCCTGTTTGGGATATTTTATTATAAGACTGTAGGGTTATAGACAACGAGAGTCAGAAATACTGTCTCCTATGTGCAGGTAGATGTACAGATAAAGATTTTATACACATAATCAAAATACATTATGCTGCATTAAACACCTTCCCTTCTCATTAAAGTTGTACAAATCAATGTTTTTCAATTAACAGTGGATTAAAGGAGCAACATGCAACAAATGTGCATCCAAAAGAGTATTACAGTCCAAATAGTGAGTTGGAGCCTAAGACTGTATATTAAAAAAGTTGAAATCCTGTTTAATATGCCGTCTATAGTTGAAGCAATTTGCTTCCTCCCACCTCCCACCCCCTCCTCCCCAGACAGCTTAGGCAGGCTGCAGGAATGCAGCAGGAGTGCAAGATTATAATTTGACAATAACAAGCGACGACGAGTGCTCCAGTGTAAGCTGATCAGCTGTTCATAACTGTCAATTGCCTGTCAATGTCGAATTAAACCCACTATCCTGAAAACAAAAGCCCACTGCTCTGGAAATACAAACTCTGGAGTTGGAGTTCAGTGACTGCCTGCCTCACTGCCTGCCAGACTCCATTCACGTATTGCTCAATATATCCTGGGCAAACTAAAACAGTCATTCCAGCCCAGAAATTTCAAAAGAGCATGCTGCCGTTCTAGCTTTGATGTCAGAGAGGTGAGTATTTCACGTTAACACGTTTTCTTAATATCTGATGGCATATAATGGTCATTTTATGATGAATTACATTAAATATATCACAATCTTCTCCTTTAAATGACTATATACTTTGAAAGGAAATCACCCGACTCTGCAGTTCCCTGCAGCTCTACAAACCATTTTAGCATCATTTAGCAAATTCTTTTGGTTTCACATCCCACAGCTGAAGTGCTTTTGTTCAGGCTCACTGCTCTCATCACTTCAGCCCCATTTCCAGCAGCAGCAGCAGCAGGCTGCTGTTTTCAGTAAAAAAGTTTGATAAACCCAGTGTACGGCACATCCAGTTTTTAATGGCAGACAAAGACAAAGTGAGAGACTAGCTGGCAACACAAAGTTTAAGAGTCAGTTATTTCCCTTGGGAGACAGGGGAGACAAAAACAGAGCTAAAAGGAGAGTGAATATTGGAGTTACATTCATCAACTGACCAGAAACAAACTCCAAATTAATGATAATGTTGCTCCAAAGCTATAGTGAATATTTGAGCTGTAATTTCTATGTGGATTGATCTTGCACTGATATGACTATGCAAAGGTACTCAGAAGGCTGTTTTCTTAAACAAACAACTTTAATTATGCATTTTATTTAAAATGTTAAATAATTTAACATGTACATATGTCAAGAAATTGTAGAAACGAACACTGAGAAAATATTAAATATATTACAATAAGTAGCCAAACAAACATCAGTACTGTTCAGTATGTATTCAATCCTGTCAGTCTATACAAGAGGGTTAGGTGATTGGACGAACATATTGTCCATCGATGATGGGATTCAGCCCAAAGCAATCAGCGATGGATTCAGCCCATCGTCGATTGCTTTTTCTGGCCGATTTTTAGGACGATATTTGTCATTTTATTTTGCTAATGTAATGGTCTGCAGAGTGACAGATGCTGCTCCACACCGTGCTCTCATCCAGCGGCACAGTACACACCCACTCAGCCGATATCACAATATTCATATAATACTACTGATATATTCCCAGCCCTACTGTAAGGTTTTGTGACCAGGGGGTCGTTAGTTCAGTCCTCAGACCAGCAGGGTAAATGTGGGTGAACAACTAATCCCAAGTAACCCTGACTGCTCTAGTGAAGCTGCTCACACCAGCAGATCAGACTGTGGTTGTACTGGGCAGCGGTGCGAGAGTGTGTTGACTGTGCAAAATGTGATCAGGGCGTTCCTGAAACAAAAAAAGGGAGGCTTCCTCTCAGTGAAACTTCCCTAAATAAATAAAGGTTTAAAAATAATGTGGACCAGGGGTGCAGAATGGCACCCTTACTTCCACCCTTGCTTGGACTCCACCCACCTTCAACGTTCATTTTTATATCACCTATATTCATGGCTGTATCACGCACGGTTATGAGGCAGTGATAAAATCTGTTTATAGTAGTTTATAGTATAGTATAGTATAGTCTACAGTTGGTGTCTCCAAGACCATCATGCACAGCCAAACCACAAAAGGACAGGTGCTAAACCGAAGGTGAGCAAATGAAATAAACACTTATTTAACACACCACACACACACAAACACACACCGGCACCACTGTCACAGCTGGTAATTAATGCAGGTTTACAGAAAAGCAAACAGATATAGTGATGCAAAAGTAATAAGTATTTGATGGGTAGCATCAAGACTGTGGTTTAAAAGTGGTATTAAATGTAATGGAGGCAGGATATTTTACAAACAGTAACAGTAAACTTTCACCAGTATAATTGTAAATAACTAAAAAACCAAAATAGATGAGAATATATTAAACCTGAATAAAGAAAATAGATGAAATATACATAAAATCCTACCTATTATGACAACAAATAAAAACAAACTACATTATGTTGAGTTAAAAGAAATGTTTCATGTTGGATAACATATATACTGATACGATATAGAACGATTTTGTTGTGATAGATCAATGTTGGGTTGATAATATTGATCAGGCTCTAATATTCACACAGGTTTGTGTGCCCGCAGTGGCTCTCACTCATTCCTCAGAGGCAGACCATTAAATTAGCACAGCAAAACGATAAAAATCCCCCCCAAAAAAATAAAAACAACCAACGGACTCAGCTAATAGCCGATCTATTCGTCCACTCACCCGCCCTTAGGTAGCATGTCATTAATTCTGCTCAGCTGTGAGTGTAGAGTCGAGCACTGCAGGCTGACATAAAATTGGCCTCACCTCACACTCCTGACAGCGGGTGTGGATGGCTCCTCCACAGCAAGCTGAAAAAACACAACCATGACTCTTTCTCTGGTCCCTGCCCTGTATCGAGCTGCTTATAAATTGTTGTCTTGCAGGTCTGACTTGTAATGACACATTTCGAAGGTTGTGACTCTGACTCTGGATAGCTACAAACCAAACACAGACCTGTGACAGCCTGTATGGGTCACATATATATTTGTATGTAAATGTGCATTTTGATCTTTCCACTCTGCTTCTACATTCAGCTGCCTGCCATTCAGCGACCTATGCGCTTTCCCCATGTGTCCAACGCAGCAGTTTTTACAAACCCTCATTTCCTGCCTTCAGCTGCCCTGTGGCATCTTCTAATTCCCTCTCTCCACTTTCCTTACTCACTCTCTCCATCCTGTTGCTATTGGTCGACCAGACACACGCTTGCACAGGCAAACTCTCTCTTTTTCACCCTCTCACTCCTCCTCCCTCTTATTCTCTCTCTTTATCTTTTGCTCCACCTCTCTAGCTTTCAGCATGCCTCTCACTGTTGCTCTCTCCCCATTTTCGTCTACATGCAGCTCACATGCTCTGCTCTCAGCACTCGCCATCAGCATCATCCAGCCAGCCTGCAGTATTGATGAAGGAAGCACTATTGAGCAGTACAAATCTGCTTGCCGTAGATCAAATCTCTGAGCTCTTCCTCACGTCTTTACAGTACATTACATACTAGTCATCAATCAGCCATGGCTCATTCCTTAAACTAGGACATTTGGCCAAAAGACACAAGGCCACTGGTGTTCATCCACAGCAGCAGTAACTGGTTGACTCTCCAGCTCCCAGGAGAATCAATTCAATTCATTAACAGGGAACCTTTCGCTTACCACTACTGCCAATCAATAAGGGATCATTTATCTTAGCAGCAGACTGATCTTATGCATGAATAAAAAATATCATTAAAAAAATGTTTGGCTACCACACCCAAACACTGTCTACGAGCTGTAGTTTGACATGGGTGTTTGTCTACCCTAAAAGAGCCATAGAGACGACGGTAGGTGGATTCTGTCACCTTCCGAGCTAGCTTTCTCCATGTTTCCAGTTTTTATGCTGAACTAAGCTAACCAGCTGCAGACCGATAATGAGAGTGGTGTTGATCTTCTCATCTAAATTTTGGCAAGAAAGCGAATAATTTCCTGATGTTTTGAATAAAAGCTACTAGCAATATATTAATATACGTATATCTAACTTAACATACATAAATTGCAGCACATTGTAGCCTAGATGGATTCTCCAAATATGGAGGATCAGGGGCATCCTTGCAGCTTTGATTCAAGTCTAGATAGTTAGCCTAGATTTGCAAAGCTTTTATTTATTTATTCATTCATTTGCACAATAAAACAGGGCAGCAGAAGTGCACCACAGATAGAAAGAAAAGAAGCAAATTGTGCAGGTGAGATTTAAGAATAAAAACTCTAATGGCTTATAAAACGAATCTCACCTCAATAAGCATAATACATAAAAGAAATGTACTCCAACCATCGGATCAAAGATCAAACATAAAGTAAGCAACATAAATCAAGCAAAAACATAAATAAATAAATAAAATAATGCACTGACAGTATTTTCAGTTTTGATAGTCTGGTTCATCAGAGAGGTCCTCAGACTGGCTATAACTGCTTCATAGCTGAGCTGCCCTGTATCTAATAAAGAACTGATAGAGCCCAGTATGAAACATTGGGAGGAATAACCAGTTAGCATGTATTATATTTATGGGCGTCACTGTTAGGTTGGAAAAATAATTCACAAGGCATAGGAAGCGCAGCAGGCTGATGCGAAATTTTGTGAACAAAGACACTATTTTGGTATTTATTTGTTAAAAAACAGAGAATAATGAGCTGTTTGAAGAGAGGAGCTGAGTAGTAAACCTCACTGCTAAATGTGGCAATTCTGCAAAACCTTTTTTTTTATTTTATTTTTTTTACAAAACATAAAGCTTATGCATGTGGGTGGGATAAGTATAGCTCCCTAAATGATACTGCAGTGTATGAGGCAGGGGTAAATTAAGATCCAATAAAGAGTTCATAAACACTTCTGATGAACCAAACATCTAAATTTGCAGATGATGCCGATGGGTTTGGACATTTCATGACAAACAAACTGAATATGAATCTTACAGCTTAAAGATTTATCAGTCACGACACCAAGGAAGCTTATGAATGAGACTTGGGTAATTGGATTATTTCCAGTAGGGAGACGGGAGTTAGATTTATACACATTTACAACAGATTTACAGTAGAGCCGAGAGGAAGAGTGAGAGGAAACATCCTGTAGAGCCAGACTATTTTCTAACACGGTGAATTAAGGATTTATTTCAACCAAACCAGAGTTGGTGATTGTTCTAACAGTGGAAACACTGACCAAGACAGTTTCGGTGAGTTATATTTTGTTTCTGTCTGTCGAGTTTAAATTAAGTTTGTTTTACAAAGTTAACAAGGCAGTTAAAGCTAGTCTTAGCTTGGTAAAAGAGAGAAACTAGAATTCAGAAGGTGATCGATTGTATTTTTCTGTTTAATAAGGAAAATAAGTGTAATATTTCCTTTCTTGACATTTTGAGTACATTTTGTTTTTGTTTTTGTTTTGTTTTTTACATCTTATCACATTTAACCATAGCTGTCTTCAATTTTTTTGATAGACACTCACAGTTGATATGTGAAAATACCCAAATTTGGATCGATTACTGCTTCAATTCCTGCACCAAGTGACACAACAAGATCTTCACTTGATTCTGTGTCCTACAACTCTGAGGTGATTCATGGTTACAGTTTTTCCTTTCTTTTGCCTCCAGCTAACGCCATGACCTAATCACGACGTCTGCATTTTTAGGGTCTATTAAGGCATGGAATTATTTTTCAAAAATATCAACAGTCTACCACGATGTAGCCCGTATATTGATGTTATACAACACTGCATATTGTTGTGAGTGATGCTTATTTTGTAGACATCTGTATGTTGAAAATGTCTTCCTGAGATATGTAATTCTTAAAAGTAAAAACATTGCCAAGTTATTTCTATCTTGATGGACTGGTTTCAGTCTTCTGCCTGATGATACCAGTAAATACACCCTCCCCGTCTCATCTCCGCTCAGTGTTACAGCCGGCTGCCTGCTCTCATCTTCAGTCAAAGACCATGCACTGGCTGGGCGAACCCCACGAAGAAAATCAATGCAGTTTAAAGTGCAATGTGCGGGACCATTAGTCAGGTTAGAGTCAGCTCATTTCAAGCAGAAAGGTCTATAGTGCCACGACAGGCACTGTGAGCTGACAGATATACATCCCAGGAAGAGTATTAGCATTTAGACTCACTGGTGCTCTGCCTGACAAAGTTATGACTAATGAGCACTATTATACTGGTGTCGCTTTATATCACACTCACAGCCCCAGCATGTTTTGGTTTGCTGATCCAAATTCATTTATTTTAATCTTGGAGGAGACTCACATCAGAGCCTCGGCCAGTGAAACTTGCTATGAGCATGCAAATATGAAGCGCAGACACATTTACAATCTGTATTCAACAAGGCACAGCAAACATTTGATCGT